>JAVJIF010018586.1:0-97064 GCA_038442645.1 Agave tequilana
TATCATTACATTTACCATCACATTTTCATATTTATATCTATAATTCTGCACATTTACTAATATTTTATGATTTAATTTGTGCAGGCCTTGAGAAATAAAAATAAAGGAATAAAGCCTCAAAAGAAGCCCAAAAGCCCATGTTTAAAGCCCAATGCAAAAGTTGCAAATTATCAAATGTCAAAGTTGCAAACACCAAGGGCAAAAGTTGTAAATTCTAAAAGAAGAGAGGAAGGATAGACTTCTATTCAACCCTAAATACTTGTAGGATGAGGATAAAAGCCAAAGAAGGAGAGTACAAGGATGAAATTCGTTTTAAAAGAGATTTGGGATCTAGATAACTTGCTTCCCAAGTTATCACGAAATCCCAAGATCAAGAGTCATGATGCAGCTTCCAGAAAGAAACGCCCAGATAGACGGACCAGGGGAGGCCACGTGCCAAAGCGCATGGCCAACCGCCATCACTTGGCCGCGAAAACGCGGCCCAAGCCGCGTTTCCGAGGCATTTCAGCCTTATCCTGGGACCAGTTTTCGTGGACGACTTCGATCTGGACTCTACCTCCTTCTGCACCTATAAATACCCCTGCAGTGCAACCGAGAACGGCGTCCAGAAAAGTAGAGGGCCAAATTTAGGATTTTCTTAGGCTTGTAGTTTAGGTTTTCTTTGCTTTTTGTAATTTTTATGTAAGTGAGGGAGAGGGCTATGTGAGAGTGACACCAATGTATGCTCCTCTTCTCTTCCATTGTATCAAGTAATAAAGGTAACATTTATTTTTGTGTCATTGCTTTATTTTTCTTTTTATTTTCTTTTCCTTTCTATTTTATTTCTGTTGGTCTTTGATGAGCATACAAGTGATTTCCAAAGCACAAGTATAACGAATCTTGGTGGTGCCAACGATACTTCATGGAGATGTTCTCCTCCTCAAGGTACGTATCACTTCATTCTTGCCCAGCTTGATGATATAATGCGAACAGGGGACTGAGATCGATCCTATGGTTTATGCGTTCAAACGCCTCCGAAGCAAGGTAGAACATGTTAGGTTTTACGTAATTCATCGACCATACGAAGGTAAGTGTTTATTCGATTTTCTTGTTTTAGATTAAGTCACCAACACCTCTCCTTCAAATTCTTTCTTTCCCATCTCATTGTAATTATCACTTTTTCATCTTCTTAATCTACGCCTTCTTCCTAACCTAACTTTAAATATTATTTCTATTTTCCTTTTAATAACTAAAAGAAAATAATTTTTAGAGAATCTTACTTAAACGCTTCCATCGCTAGTCCCTCCTGAGGATCACGACCCGCATAGCCATTGCTACCGCGGATTAGAATTGAGCACCTTGCTCATCTTGTTCTAAATCTAATATTCCATATTTTGTGTGCAGGAAAAACTCAATCAAAATTTTGGCGCCGTTGCCGGGGAGGGACGGTAAGTTTTTCTCTAAATAAAAAAAATTAACTAATTCTTTTATTCTTTCTGTTTGCAGGTTTGGAGAACAGGAAAAATAACAGCAGAAGTGGACATATAACAACTCTGTGCCTCTGCCCTCGAAGGCAGAGCATCAGAGCCTACTATAGTGCCGCGAATCCGCGGCAATAGCCGCAGAAACGCGGCCTTAGTAGTGAACTACTAACTGCAATTTCTGCAGGTTGCTACAAATTGCAAGATTTATTTTCTGCTCTGTTAAAATTTGTTCTGTGATAAACCTGTATACTGCTAATTAACCAACAGTAAAATATTTGTTGATAAAGATAAAAATTGATTAGACGTTTGCATATTAGGCACTTGTCTTTTCAATTCCTTTATTTTACTGTTGAAGAGTGCTGGAGCAAGGTACGTTCGCATTGCATGTAGAATAGGACTCATCTCTTGGTTGATGCTTTGAGTGAATCTTATTTACATATTTTGTACACTTGCACAAATTTATTTTAAGGGCATAACCCATTAACAAGATAAGGTGGGGATTTCATCACCCTTCCTTAGCCCAAAAATCATATCCCAAGCACTCACTAACCTAAGCCTAACTTAAAATTAGTAGACGTTGGCCCTAGGGACATCTCGGACTCAATTAGGAGATTATCCTAAGGGGGAACAGTGCTGGAAGTTGACTCCTGCCAAATCAGTGTCTAGGAAGGGGATTGAGGGCCGAAAGCCCAAAGATTGGTGGTTATTTAATAAGAAACGTCTTTGACGGAAAACCTCCCACCACTCTTGCCCTGACCTGGCTGATTAACTTGTGGTCAAAGTCTGCACCCTACCTCCCGTGGATAGTCTAACCAGTTAGGAGTCGTCTAGGTCATAGGTCTACCCTAACTTAGGTTAGAATTTTTTCTTTTGTTGTTTATTTGTTTGTTTTCTTTTCTTTGTTGTGTTGGTGTGATATGGCATATAATAATAATTTTCCAATTTAATCCATATTACACACCTAACTATTTTTCGGATATTACCAACCCGGCATATTACAACTTTGACCAACCTAGTGTGCCGGAATGGTCTTATCCGAATGATATAACCCATACCCCCCATCTTATGACCATAATTTTCATACTTTCAACTCTTCACAGAGTTCATGGGGTTTCGATTCCCCCGAGTCCAATTTTCAACCGACTTGTCCTTCGTCTCCACCTTGTCCACAATATTCCCAAGATTCATACTCAGATCCACCCAGTCAGAATAGACTACCATCTATCCAGGAAATGATGAGTATGCATGATTCTAAGCAACAATTACCATCAATCGCAAACATGATTATGCGTGAGTCCACCGACTCACAACTTCATCACGATTACACTTCATCCTTTCAAGTCCAATCACAACATGATGCACCTATCAACTATGAAAGGATGCTTGCAGCCATGACTCAGGCTAGATTAGCCCGTGATCATGATATAGATATGATGGTTCAATCTTTACGTTCTCACCGTTCGGCCATTTCTGATATCGCTGACCACTCTCTTAGAGCCGACGAACCAAGTTGCTTTGGACAACAAGATTCTAATTCAGTGTCATCATGTGAACTTGCCGAAACTTCAAATTTTGATAACTTGGCAAGTTTTTCCTTCCTGAAATAGATCTTGAGCATGAATATGATCCTGATCTCCCACTTGGTGATTCAATTTTACTTCCTGATTCAATAATGACTCCGGTGTCTCCACCTGATTTCACTTTTCCCGAGTCAACATTGGATCCTGTTCCAATTCATCATGAAATGAATCACCCATTTTGATGATCATATTGAACTTGACCCATTTTGCAATTTTGAAAGTCCCATGGATAAATTGGCAAGTTCTCATTTTATGAAATTGAACCCAATGAGATATGTGACCTAGATTCTCAAATCTGTGATCAAGTAAAATTCCCGAATCATTATTGACTCCTGTTTTGTTACCCGACTTAGGTAATCTTTTAGAGTCAGATTTGATTCCCACACCTATCATTCCTGAACTTGAATCACCAATATTGAGTCACATTCCATTGTGGGAAGATTATTGTGGACTTGAGCTTCAACTTATTGATTTGGACCCACTTCCTGAACCTAGCCCGACTCCTGAACCCTTACTTGATTTAAGTTTCTTTCCTGAGTCGGTATTCGTTCCTGTACCTATGACGTCCAAGTCAATCATTCCATCTTTTCACACTCCATTCTGGGACAAGACGGTTGACACAATTGACTCTGAAATTTATTATGCAATTTGGAAATTTGATGGGGTGGGACTTGTTTAAAAATAATCATACATACATTGTAGTGGGTTATATTAGAGTAATTTCTGGTGGGTTCCCTCGAATTCCACAAAAAGTAGATTGGGCCGCATTTCGTGGACCAATTAGACCACCACCGGAACCACCACCTTGAGGTAACTTCTGCCTTCCCTTATTCTTTTTCATGCATATATGCATTCATTCATACATTGAGGATAATGCATGAGATAAGTGTGGGGGTAGGCTTTACTAACATACTAACATAGTTAGAAACTAACCAAAATTTGCTAAAAAAAAAAAAAAATTGTAAAAAGGACAATATTTTGACTTATCTTTTGAAAAAAATCTAAGTTAATCTTAAGAATTAGGAAAATCATGATTAGGATTTCTAAAACTTGGTCAAAATAAATAAATTGTTTAAATTTTAGGTATAGGAGGAGAAATTGAATAATTAATTAGTCTTGATTTTTACCTTAACGAAATTTGAATACCTAATGCATATCTAGGATTCTAAGACGAAGACCTTTATGCCTCATATATAAAAAAAAAAAAGAAAAAGAAAATCACTAATTAAGCTGGATACATGTGCCTCAAGAAGCATAAGTATTCATGCCTAAAGGTGAGTAAATAAAATAAAGTCCTTAGTTTTGGGGCCTAGTTCACTCGAATTTGAGTCCGCGGGGTGTTTCTCACCTGGTGCCCTAAAGCCAACCGGTTTGGGAGTCATCGACTTTAAGTTCGTTACATGGGTGGATTAGAAAGCCTAAGAAAATAAGAAAAAATTACTTATATATGTACTAACACATCTAATAGTCAATTAGTTAGGTATGAGGGCCTCAAGAAGCCTTGATACTTACACGAAAGAAAATTAGATGAGTTATACATATCAAAAAAAAAGTATATATAAATAAATAAATAATAAAGAGGCATGAGAGTCCAAGTTAAGTAATTTCTAGTATAAATTCATAAGGATGCATATGATTTTTGGTAACGAAAAAGACTATATTAGAAATTCAATTTTAAATCTTACCTAAAATGAAAAAACAATTTATTGTATAAAGACTAAAGTTTAAAGAATGAATAAAATGATAATCCTAAAACTTATAGACTATTTAGTCTCTTCAAAAGTATTTCAAATATTTTCCTTTTTATGGATTTTGTGGGTGTAATCCGCTGAAAACCCTCACGAGACAACACTCATCCCTAGGGTAACCTAGAGGTTTAACGGCTTGTTGCACATGCTAAGTGCAACCGTGATTCCTACGAAAGTGAGTTAGCTAGATTAGTTTCTTTTTCTTTTTGATTTTTACTCGAGGACGAGCAAAAAGATAAGTGTGGGGGTGTGATTGGTAGTGAAAAGTGCATTTTTATCATTACATTTACCATCACATTTTCATATTTATATCTATAATTCTGCACATTTACTAATATTTATGATTTATTGTGTGCAGGCCTTGAGAAATAAAAATAAAGGAATAAAGCCTCAAAAGAAGCCCAAAAGCCCATTTTTAAAGCCCAATGCAAAAGTTGCAAATTATCAAATGTCAAAGTTGCAAACACCAGGGCAAAAGTTGCAAATTCTAAAAGAAGAGGGAAGGATAGACTTCTATTCAACTCTAAATACTTGCAGGATGAGGATAAAAGCCAAAGAAGGAGAGTGCAAGGATGAAATTCGTTTTAAAAGAGATTTGGGATCTAGGTAACTTGCTTCCCAAGTTATCACGAAATCCCAAGATCAAGAGTCAGGATGCAGCTTCTAGAAAGAAACGCCCAGATAGACGGACCAGGGGAGGCCACGCGCCAAAGCGCGTGGCCAACCGCCATACTTGGCCGCGGAAACGCGGCCCCGCGTTTCCGCGGCATTTCAGCCTTATCCTGGGACCAGTTTTCGTGGACGACTTCGATCTGGACTCTACCTCCTTCTGCACCTTTAAATACCCTGCAGTGCAACCGAGAACGGCATCCAGAAAAGTAGAGGGCCAAATCTAGGGTTTTCTTAGGCTTGTAGTTTAGGTTTTCTTTGCTTTTTGTAATTTTTATGTAAGTGAGGGAGAGGGCTATGTTGAGAGTGACACCAATGTATGCTCCTCTTCTCTTCCATTGTATCAAGAAATAAAGGTAACATTTATTTTTGTGTCATTGCTTTATTTTCCTTTTTATTTTCTTTTCCTTTTCTATTTTATTTCTGTTGGTCTTTGATGAGCATACAAGTGATTCCAAAGCACAAGTATAACGAATCTTGGTGGTGCCAACGATACTTCATGGAGATGTTCTCCTCCTCAAGGTACGTATCACTTCATTCTTGCCCAGCTTGATGATATAATGCGAACAGGGGACTGAGATCGATCCTATGGTTTATGCGTTCAAACGCCTCCGAAGCAAGGTAGAACGTGTTAGGTTTTACGTAATTCATCGACCATACAAAGGTAAGTGTTATTCTATTTTCTTGTTTTAGATTAAGTCACCAACACCTCTCCTTCAAATTCTTTCTTTCCCATCACATTGTAATTATCACTTTTTCATCTTCTTAATCTACGCCTTCTTCCTAACCTAATTTTAAATATTATTTCTATTTCCTTTTAATAACTAAAAGAAAATAATTTTAGAGAATCTTACTTAAACGCTTCCATCGCTAGTCCCTCCCTGAGGATCACGACCCGCATAGCCATTGCTACCGTGGATTAGAATTGAGCACCTTGCACATCTTGTTCTAAATCTAATATTCCATATTTTGTGTGCAGGAAAAACTCAATCAAAATTTTGGCGCCGTTGCCGGGGAGGGACGGTAAGTTTTTCTCTAAATAAAAAAAAATTAACTAATTCTTTTATTCTTTCTGTTTGCAGGTTTGGAGAACAGAAAAAATAACAGCAGAAGTGGACATATAACAACTCTGTGCCTCTGCCCTCGAAGGCAGAGCATCAGAGCCTACTATAGTGCCGCGGATCCGCGGCAATAGCCGCAGAAACGCGGCCTTAGTAGTGAACTACTAACTGCAATTTCTGCAGGTTGCTACAAATTGTAAGATTTATTTTCTGCTCTGTTAAAATTTGTTCTGTGATAAACCTGTATACTGCTAATTAACCAACAGTAAAATATTTATTGATAAAGATAAAAAATTGATTAGACGTTTGCATATTAGGCACTTGTCTTTTCAATTCCTTTTTTACTGTTGAAGAGTGCTGGAGCAAGGTACGTTCGCATTGCATGTAGAATAGGACTCATCTCTTGGTTGATGCTTTGAGTGAATCTTATTTACATATTTTGTACACTTGCACAAATTTATTTTAAGGGCATAACCCATTAACAAGATAAGGTGGGGATTTCATCACCCTTCCTTAGCCCAAAAATCATATCCCAAGCACTCACTAACCTAAGCCTAACTTAAAATTAGTAGACGTTGGCCCTAGGGACATCTCGGACTCAATTAGGAGATTATCCTAAGGGGGAACAGTGCTGGAAGTTGACTCCTGCCAAATCAGTGTCTAGGAAGGGGATTGAGGGCCGAAAGCCCGAAGATTGGTGGTTATTTAATTAAGGAACGTCTTTGACGGAAAACCTCCCACCACTCTTGCCCTGACCTGGCTGATTAACTTGTGGTCAAAAGTCTGCACCCTACCTCCCGTGGACAGTCTAACCAGTTAGGAGTCGTCTAGGTCATAGGTCTACCCTAACTTAGGTTAGAATTTTTTCTTTTTTTGTTTGTTTATTTGTTTGTTTTCTTTTTCTTTGTTGTGTTGGTGTGATATGGCATATAATAATAATTTTTCCAATTTTAATCCATATTACACACCTAACTATTTTTCGGATATTACCAACCCGGCATATTACAACTTTGACCAACCTAGTGTGCCGGAATGGTCTTATCCGAATGAATATAACCCATACCCCCCATCTTATGACCATAATTTTCATACTTTCAACTCTTCACAGAGTTCATGGGTTTCGATTCCCCCGAATCCAATTTTCAACCGACTTGTCCTCCGTCTCCACCTTGTCCACAATATTCCCAAGATTCATACTCAGATCCACCCAGTCAGAATAGACTACCATCTATCCAGGAAATGATGAGTATGTATGATTCCAAGCAACAATTACCATCAATCGCAGACATGATTATGCGTGAGTCCACCGACTCACAACTTCATCACGATTACACTTCATCCTTTCAAGTCCAATCACAACATGATGCACCTATCAACTATGAAAGGATGCTTGCAGCCATGACTCAGGCTAGATTAGCCCGTGATTATGATATAGATATGATGGTTCAATCTTTACGTTCTCACCGTTCGGCCATTTCTGATATCGCTGACCACTCTCTTAGAGCGACGAACCAAGTTGCTTTGGACAACAAGATTCTAATTCAGTGTCATCATGTGAACTTGCCGAAACTTCAAATTTTGATAACTTGGCAAGTTTTTCCTTTCCTGAAATAGATCTTGAGCATGAATATGATCCTGATCTCCCACTTGGTGATTCAATTTTACTTCCTGATTCAATAATGACTCCGGTGTCTCCACCTGATTTCACTTTTCCGAGTCAACATGGATCCTGTTCCAATTCATCATGAAATTGAATCACCCATTTTTGATGATCATATTGAACTTGACCAATTTTGCAATTTGAAAGTCCCATGGATAAATTGGCAAGTTCTCATTTTTATGAAATTGAACCCAATGAGATATGTGACCTAGATTCTCAAATCTGTGATCAAGTTAAAATTCCCGAATCATTATTGACTCATGTTTTGTTACCCGACTTAGGTAATCTTTTAGAGTCAGATTTGATTCCCACACCTATCATTCCTGAACTTGAATCACCAATATTGAGTCACATTCCATTGTGGGAAGATTATTGTGGACTTGAGCTTCAACTTATTGATTTGGACCCACTTCCTGAACCTAGCCCGACTCCTGAACCCTTACTTGATTTAAGTTTCTTCTGAGTCGGTATTCGTTCCTGTACCTATGACGTCCAAGTCAATCATTCCATCTTTTCACACTCCATTCTGGGACAAGACGGTTGACACAATTGACTCTGAAATTTATTATGCAATTTGGAAATTTGATGGGGTGGACTTGTTTAAAAATAATCATACATACATTGTAGTGGGTTATATTAGAGTAATTTCTGGTGGGGTTCCCTCGAATTCCACAAAAAGTAGATTGGGCCGCATTTCGTGGACCAATTAGACCACCACCGGAACCACCACCTTGAGGTAACTTCTGCCTTCCCTGTTCTTTTTCATGCTTATTTGCATTCATTCATACATTGAGGACAATGCATGAGATAAGTGTGGGGGTAGGCTTTACTAACATACTAACATAGTTAGAAACTAACCAAAATTTGCTAAAAAAAAAAAAAAAATTGTAAAAAGGACAATATTTTGACTTATCTTTTGAAAGAAATCTAAGTTAATCTTAAGAATTAGGAAAATCATGATTAGGATTTCTAAAAAGTTGGTCAAAATAAATAAATTGTTTAAATTTTAGGTATAGGAGGAGAAATTGAATAATTAATTAGTCTTGATTTTTACCTTAATGAAATTTGCATATCTAATGCATATCTAGGATTCTAAGACGAAGACCTTTATGCCTCATATATAAAAAAAAAAAAGAAAAAGAAAATCACTAATTAAGCTGGATACATGTGCCTCAAGAAGCATAAGTATTCATGCCTAAAGGTGAGTAAATAAAATAAAGTCCTTAGTTTTGGGGCCTAGTTCACTCGAATTTGAGTCCGCGGGGTGTTTTCTCACCTGGTGCCCTAAAGCCAACCGGTTTGGGAGTCATCGACTTTAAGTTCGTACATGGGTGGATTAGAAAGCCTAAGAAAATTAAGGAAAAATTACTTATATATGTACTAACACATCTAATAGTCAATTAGTTAGGTATGAGGGCCTCAAGAAGCCTTGATACTTACACGAAAGAAAATTAGATGAGTTATACATATCAAAAAAAAAGTATATATAAATAAATAAATAATAAAGAGGCATGAGAGTCCAAGTTAAGTAATTCCTAGTATAAATTCATAAGGATGCATATGATTTTTGGTAACGAAAAAGACTATATTAGAAATTCAATTTTAAATCTTACCTAAAATGGAAAACAATTTACTGTATAAAGACTAAAGTTTAAAGAATGAATAAAAATGATAATCCTAAAACTTATAGACTATTTAGTCTCTTCAAAAGTATTTCAAATATTTTCCTTTTTATGGATTTTGTGGGGTGTAATCCGCTGAAAACCCTCACGAGACAACACTCATCCTCTAGGGTAACCTAGAGGTTTAACGGCTTGTTGCACATGCTAAGTGCAACCGTGATTCCTACGAAAGTGAGTTAGCTAGATTAGTTTTTCTTTTTCTTTTGATTTTTACTCGAGGACGAGCAAAAAGATAAGTGTGGGGGTGTGATTGGTAGTGAAAAGTGCATTTTTTATCATTACATTTACCATCACATTTTCATATTTATATCTATAATTCTGCACATTTACTAATATTTTATGATTTATTGTGTGCAGGCCTTGAGAAATAAAAATAAAGGAATAAAGCCTCAAAAGAAGCCCAAAAGCCCATGTTTAAGGCCCAATGCAAAAGTTGCAAATTATCAAATGTCAAAGTTGCAAACACCAAGGGCAAAAGTTGCAAATTCTAAAAGAAGAGGGAAGGATAGACTTCTATTCAACCCTAAATACTTGCAGGATGAGGATAAAAGCCAAAGAAGGAGAGTGCAAGGATGAAATTCGTTTTAAAAGAGATTTAGGATCTAGGTAACTTGCTTCCAAGTTATCACGAAATCCCAAGATCAAGAGTCAGGATGCAGCTTCTAGAAAGAAACGCCCAGATAGACGAACCAGGGGAGGCCACGCACCAAAGCGCATGGCCAACCGCCATACTTGGCCGCGGAAACGCTGCCCCGCGTTTCCGCGGCATTTCAGCCTTATCCTGGGACCAGTTTCGTGGACGACTTCGATCTGGACTCTACCTCCTTCTGCACCTATAAATACCCCTGCAGTGCAACCGAGAACGGCATCCAGAAAAGTAGAGGGCCAAATCTAGGGTTTTCTTAGGCTTGTAGTTTAGGTTTTCTTTGCTTTTTGTAATTTTTATGTAAGTGAGGGAGAGGGCTATGTTGAGAGTGACACCAATGTATGCTCCTCTTCTCTTCCATTGTATCCAAGAAATAAAGGTAACATTTATTTTTGTGTCATTGCTTATTTTCCTTTTTATTTTCTTTTCCTTTTCTATTTTATTTCTGTTGGTCTTTGATGAGCATACAAGTGATTTCCAAAGCACAAGTATAACGAATCTTGGTGGTGCCAACGATACTTCATGGAGATGTTCTCCTCCTCAAGGTACGTATCACTTCATTCTTGCCCAGCTTGATGATATAATGCGAACAGGGGACTAAGATCGATCCTATGGTTTATGCGTTCAAACGCCTCCGAAGCAAGGTAGAACGTGTTAGGTTTTTCGTAATTCATCGACCATACGAAGGTAAGTGTTTATTCTATTTTCTTGTTTTAGATTAAGTCACCAACACCTCTCTTCAAATTCTTTCTTTCCCATCTCATTGTAATTATCACTTTTTCATCTTCTTAATCTACGCCTTCTTCCTAACCTAACTTTAAATATTATTTCTATTTTCCTTTTAATAACTAAAAGAAAATAATTTTTAGAGAATCTTACTTAAACGCTTCCATCGCTAGTCCCTCCCTGAGGATCACGACCCGCATAGCCATTGCTACCGCGGATTAGAATTGAGCACCTTGCACATCTTGTTCTAAATCTAATATTCCATATTTTGTGTGCAGGAAAAACTCAATCAAGGAGATATATGATGATGAGCTCAAAATTATAGGTATTCATGTTGTGTATGCCCCAAAAGTGTTCTTTGATGACGATGATGAATTTATGAAGAGTAGAAGAGGGAAGAAGAGTAGGAGGAAATTGAGAAAATTAAGGAACAAATTGGAGAGGATGAACAACAAAATAACAAAAATATTGGTCTCCCCATTGTGCCCGATAAAGAGAACCCATTGGAATGATGGGAAATGAGCTAGAGGGATGAATCCTAAAAAGATTTAGGTGAGGGAGATGCATGTGTTGTACATATATTTGTAATTATTATTATTTATCTCTTTTTACACTTTGCTTCATGTATTCATGTATTTCATTCATACATTGGGGATAATGCATGAGATAAGTGTGGGGGAGGGTACTAACACTTAACTTTTAAAAAAAAATAAATAAATAATAAAAATAAAAAATAAAAAGTATATTTATTTTAACATAGATTATTGACTAACTGTAGGTGCTGTTAACATAACTCGCTAACTTTAGGTTAATACTAACTTAACAAAAATAAATATATATACATATATATTTGAAAAAGGAAATAATATTTTGACTTATCTTTTGAAAGAAATCCAAGTTAATCTTAAGAATTAGGAAAATCATGATTAGGATTTCTAAAAGCTTGGTAAAAATAAAATAAATTGTTGGATTTTTTTAGGTATAGGAGGAAAAATTGAATAATTAATTAGTCTTGATTTTTACCTTAATGAAATGTGCATACCTAATACACTTTCACATCTAGGATTCTAAGACAAAGACTCTTGTGCCTATAAAAAATAAATAATATTAAAAAAAATAGAGTTCACTAATTAAGCTAGATACATGTGCCTCAAGAAGCATAAGTATTCACGCCTAAAGGTGTTTTATAAATAAAGTCCTTAGTTTTGTAGCCTGGTTCACTCGAATCCTTAAGTCCGTGGGGTGTTTTCTCACCCGGGGCCCTAAAACCGACCGGTTTGGGAGCCACCGACTTAGGCTCGCTACATGGGTGGATTAGAAAGCTAAGAAAACTAACAAAATATTATCTATATATGTACTAACACATCTAATAGTCAACTAGTTAGGTATGAGGGCCTCAAGAAGCCTTGATACTTATACAAAAGAAAATTAGATGAGTTATACATATTAAATAGATATATATATATATATATAATATATATATATATATATATATATATATATATATATATATAATATATATATATATATATATAATAATATATATAATAAAGAGGCATGGGAGTCCAAGTTAAAGAATTCCTAGTAAAGATTCACGTTCACAAGGATGCATATGATTTAGGGTAATAAAAGAGACTATATATAAAATTCAATTTAATCCTTACCTAAATTAATAACAAATTATTGTATAGAGACTAAGTTCAAGAATGATTAAAAATGATAAATCCTAAAACTTATAGATTGCTTAGTTTCTTCAAACATACTTCAAATATTTCTCTTCTTTTTCAAAATAAATTTTTTTAATCACTAACATTTTCTTCTTTTATGGATTTTGTGGGTGTAATCCACTAAAAACCCTCACGAGATAACACTCGTCCTCTAAGGGTAACCTAGAGGTTTAACAGCTTGTTGCACGTGCTAAGTACAATCGTGATTCCTACGAAAGTGAGTTAGCATAGGTTAGTTTTTTATTTTCTTTTCCTTTTTCTTTTTATTTTTACTCGCGGACGAGCAAAAAGATAAGTGTGGGGATGTGATAGGTAGTCAAAATTACATATTTATCATCATACTTATCATCATATTTCCCTACTTATTCTTTTATAAAGCACTGCTATGTAACGTTTTACTGTTTAATGTTGTGTAAGCCTTGAGTAATTAAAGAATAAATAAATGAAGCTCAATTGAAGTCCAAAATCCCAAAAAGCCCACAAGCATGATTTATTTTAGTAATTTAGAAGCTTCTATCTTATCTAACCTAATCTAAACTTAGATTTTAAATTATTAATTTAAAATCTAGGGAGGAAGAGGAAGGATAAAAGTAGGACTCCTAATTGCTATTCAAATCTAGAGGAGGAGAAAGATAGAACAAGATGAATTATCATCCAAATTAAAGATAGGGATGGACTTCAATTTGAACCAGATTGCTTGCACCACAAGATGAAGATAAAGGAGAGAAAATCTGAATTTAATTCGGATTCAGACTGGACACTCTTTAGCATTTCAATCATAACTTTCTCTACCAAAATTCACATTTAATGATTCAAGATGCTCCAGAAAGAAGACTTGAAGGACTATAACTATTATGTTGATCACACTTTCCAATTCAGCCGTCTGATAAGCCATATTCAGCAATCAATACGATAACAAGTTGCAGTCAGAATTAAATTTCTACGGGTAAGTCAAAACAAGATTGGAGATAAGAGGAGAATTCAAATTCAGAAATATTTTGCTCCTCCTATCTTCATACGCTTCTCATCCCTCTGATTTTCTCTTATAAATACCCCTGCAAAGCAACAGAGGAAGGGCAGCTCTCAGAAGCTCAAGTCTAGGGTTTCCTTTAGATCCTCTTTCTTTCTGAATTTATTTGTATTTTTTTAGTTCTTATTACTTTGAAGAAGAGATGAAGAAAGGAGAAGGCTTTGTATTGAGTTGGTGATAGACTTAATAAAAGGTCATTTTTTTTCAATCTCTTTGCTTTTTTTTAATTTGTGTTTCTTTTATTTTAGTTTCATTTATTTTACGCAATCTTTAAATACCATGCTAAATTCAACTATAATTATGTGTAACTAATTCCTTAGTAGCTTGCTAATCTCTCCACTAACAAAAACCTAGATCTATGAAGATAAGTTGATTGAACTCTATGCATGTTAAAAGCCCTAGGATAAGTAAATAATTCTTGAAGACTAGTCATGAATTGAGTTAAACTATATTTAGGGTATACTATTTAATAATTATTCTTAGTTTATACTTGGATGCTTTGATGGTTTAATGTTAAGACTACTTTTCTTAAACTATACTTTGGGACTTTGATAAACCAATACTTAGTTTTATCTAGTGTACTGCCAATAGGATTTAATCTCTTTCTTACTTTTCTTTCTTGGATTTGAAGCAATAATCTAGGGTTAATCTTTATAGGTCCAACATGATATTTATTCTTGATAGACTAGTGTTAGGCTGTGATAGATGATTAGTTGGCTATACTTATTCTTTCTATTTAAATTTATTTCTTACAATCAATATCTCTTTTTTCCAAGCTAACTTTAGAGAAAATCGTTCCGAAAAGCTTCCATCGCATCCTTCCCTGTGGATCGACCCGTCTAGTCCTTGCTACACGGTTATATTGAGACGAGGCTAAGACTTTCTAACTTTAACTATTTCTTTATTATTTTCTTGTTTCAATCAGCAGGCTTAAGTAAGCCCGCGTTTGACGCGAGTCTGAGTAACTCTGCATCCTGACCAACGCGACTCTAAGTAACTCCACATTCTAGGTCAAGCGTAAGTTGAGCCTTGGTGCTCCACTTCAGACGCGGGTCTGAGAAACCCTGCGTCTCACTTCAGATGCAGGTCTGAGAAACCCTGCGTGTCACTTCAAACGCGAGTCTGAGCAACTCCACGTTTTGAGACGCTAACAAGCAACACGAGGTCCACGTCCAGTGCGAGACCTGTGTTTCTGTTGTAACAGACCCCCATTACTAGGTCAATTAACTCCCCACATAATAGGGAAGTTAATTCCCATTATGGAGGGATTTTAGGAGACGACAATACCCCTATAACTCCCTATAAATAGACTGAGCTGCTATGAAGGAAAGTAGGGATGGCTTCTTTGGAATCAAAGGAATTCTTTGAATCCTGGCTCTTTTTGAATCCAAATAGAAGACTTTGGAGAAGAAGAGAGAAGGAGTAATCAGTGGACTCTAAACACTTCGCGTGTTAAAAATAGAGTTCCTCTCTGAGTAGTCTTCGAGAGCGTCCTGAAGAGAAGCTAGACAGTCGGGCGATCAACAAAGAACAAAAATCACTCTCCATTGCCACTTAAAGAACCCAGCTTTAAATAAGGGGAGAACTGAGTCTTCTTCCCCTTTTGTAATCAGAATTGTTCTGTTGTAATTTTTCAACCACTGAAAGAAATCTTACACCAACTCGAAAACCTTTTTCCGACACGAAACAAAAGATGGCGACTCCACTAGGGACTTTCTTCTCTATTGACGAGAATGTTGTGGCGTAAGCCGATATTTGGCTCCTCGGGGAGATGGTAGAATCCCTCGTCATTGAATTCGACGAAAGAAAGTTTGAGGAGTTCCTTTCCTCAAGCTCTGCCAGCCCTAAGGCAACGCGACAATATCACAGAGTCTCTTCTGAGACTTGCTCTCGAATCACTTCGGAGATTACTCCTGAAGTAGTCCGCCCCATTGCTTATAATGCAAAGGGCACTGCTTCTGAAGAGGTTCTGAAAATCTCTCATGCAACCCACCGGCCCCCGTCAATGTCTCTCAGGAGACCCGCAGGGAAAAAGTGGTGGCGCACGATCAAAGAGATGGTGAAGACCAATTCTGCCATCCTCCTCCTCTCCAAACTCTGCAATTCTAGGTTGCCAAGGGTTCCCAACAACCCATGCAGCTTAACCGGAATGCTGAACGTCAATGAAAGTGCTGCACACGTCGACAACAGATTAAAGATTCTGCAGAGACAATCTGTTCTGCAGATTCAGAACGCGAGGATGATACCCGCGTTCTCTTAAGCGACGCGAGGACTGCGTTTCTATCCCAGAACACGAGTCTCGCATTCTTTAACAACACAAGGTCCATGTCAAATGCGAGACCTATGTTACCACGGCTCCAAAACTTGAGACCTGCATTCCCCAACAACACGAGGCCTGCGTTTCTGACTCTAAATGCAATGGTCACATTTCAACTCAACGTGAGGTCCGTGTTTCAAACAAAGAAACTCGAGACCTGCATTCAACCAAAAAGCCCTCACCCCCAGGGGTTTGAGGCTAGTTCCTCAGATGTCCCCTCAACGGACCTGAGGGACTACCTGACAAGGAAGAGAAATATCCATCAAATCTCCCATCGATGCCACTGCGAGCAACTAATCCTTGCAGTGCTCTCTGATTTTCATTGCTGCTTTCAGATAAATAAACCTTCAGTTTTTAGCCGATTATCAACGGTTTTAGAGTCAGCCAAAAGACGATGAATCCGGAAGAAGAAATCATTCTCTAACGAGGAATATCCAGAAGTGACTACAAATATGGTAAGGCCGAGTTTCACACCAAGCAAGTCCAAGGGGAAGCAACTGGCTATCAGCTCAGAGGAGTCGGATGCTGATCGATCTCCAGGTTTGATAGATGTCCTTATTAAACCTGAAAGGGTCTACCGACACACTCGGACCTGCACAGGAATGATCACTCCAGTCGACTACAATCTGTTGGCTAGGGGGATTGAGGTGAATAATGAGAATTCCTCCATCATTGAATCCCAGTCTTCGAATTCTAGCGTGGGGATAACCACCTTTGCTTACATGGTTGGAACTCCCTTAGAGATGGCGAAGCAATTCAAAGAGCAGGCCCGAGTCCAACCAGAAAAATTTGATATGATTTGAGGCCAGCAAGAATTTATCGACACCCTTAAGCAGATGCTATCATAACTGCTTAAGGATAAAAAGAAGCCGAAGGCCAAGACTCCTTCCAAGAAGTCCAAGGGCAAATAGAAGAAAGGAGAGAGCTCATCCTCTACGAACACCGAGAATGAAGAGTATTCTGATTTTGAGCCACCCAAGTTTTCATCTGAAGAGGAGGATAACTCAAAAAATGGGAGCACTCATTCCAAAAGGATGAGCAAATTGGAGCAACGCTTGGAGGCCCTCGCCAACTAGACACTCCAAGAAGGGGATAGTCTGACTCTATCCAACAAAGTGGGATATGGCTCCCTACCCTCCCGAATTTCAGGCACCGACCCTTCTCACTTTTGATAGTAAAGGGTCACCGAAGTAACACATATACTACTTCAAATTCTAAAATGGGAATGTAGTATCGAATGATGCCATTTTGGCTCGTTCATTCATTCACTCTTATGGAGTCACTTTTGAATAGTTCATGAAACTTTCTGCCAGCTCAATTAAAACATGGGTCGACCTCGAGAAGTTGTTTTTGGATCTTTTTTTGAAGACAATTCAGAGATCTCGATGCCGACTCTCTTTGCAGCCAAGCAGAAGAAGGAGAGTCTATCAAAACCTTCATCGAGAGATTTCGGAGCATGCTACTTTGTTGTCCTAGCGACATGACCCAGTCTACACTGGTTGAGACGTGCCATCATAATCTGCAAACTTTCTTACTCACTCAAATGGGGGTGGTAGAATGCCGCACTTAGAAGCAGTTGGTGCTACAAGACAAACATGCAGAAGAGATCGTTGCGCGGGTAAAGGCTGAAGAAAAGGCAACAAGCCTAGACCCGACAAATCAATACGATGAGTATTAGTGTCATCTTCTCAACCAAGAAGAAGGGATACTCTGGCTACAGAGGTCAACTCACCTTCAAAGACCCAGTCAATCAGAGGAGGTATGGCTTCTGGTCAACCACGTGGAAACAAATCATACTCTTTCAAAGATGAGCACGTGGTCTTTTTATTCAAGTTGCTGCAAAGAGTAACAGGCTCAAGCGTTCGGAGATCAGACGCCCCGAAGAGGTGGGAAAGCACAAGATCCTAACTACTGTTTATATCACAGGATGCTGGGACACCCTACCAAAAATTGCTACATCTTTAAAGATGTCCTTCAGGCTCTGATCGACGCGGAGGTATTAAAGCTTCATCCAGAATAGAAGAAGGTGACCGCCAACATGACAGCTACGTCACTAATTCAATATGGACAAAATCTTTTGCTAGCACCAACTAGAGTGGTTCCCATTCTGAAGGAGAACGTAGTGTGATCAATACCAATCATCACAACTAGAGGGAGAATGGACTTATCCCGGTCTCTACTCCTCAAGGAGAGACAATGTGGGTCCATCCTGACATTGTCAAAAGCCAATAGTGGACAACTATCATGAGCAGAAAGTCTAAAGGCATGGTAAAAGCATCCTCCAGCAATGTGGTGAGCATCTCTACAAGAAAAACTGAGAAAGATGTGCCTCCTTACTAGTTCGGGAGATGAGGAGTCCGCCCTTGTTGCTGACACGGGCACACCTCTCACATCAAAGACTCAATCCGGCAAGCAGTACCTAAAGCAGTATGGTGAGCCGGTAGCAGACTCCCCACAACTAGCTGAGGAGATGATCGAGCAACCATGAGGCCATCCGTGAAAAAGCAGAAAGAGCTTCGATATGTTAAAGCTTTTCCAAAAAGCGGTGCGGGACTATCAACTCCCTTCCATTTTGATGTCTTGACTCAGCTAGCCAACATCCCTACTTAGATCACTCTTAATGAGCTCCTGAGGTTTTTCAAGTCTACAAGAGACGCTTTAAAAGAAGCATTAGTAGATGCAGAGATTTTGTAATCTAAATTCCTGCTACATGTCAAGAGAAAGACGACAACCATTGCCACTATGACTCGATGCAGCTTCCCTGCATCGCCTTCACCCCAGAAGACATGCAAGTCAAAGGGAAGCATGACAGACCCCTTTACTACACAGGGCATATTGGGTCATCTGAAGTGAACCGTATTCAGGTTGATCTAGGATCCACGTTGAGCATTATGCCCCGCAGGGTCATGCGAAATTTGGGGATTCCTACCCATCGGTTGAGGACCACTCAGACAACCATCTATGGTTTCAACGCCAATGGTACATGCTCGATGGAAAAAATCAAGCTCAGGTGTCAGATTTGGGACCTGAAATTAGAGGTGACATGTTATGTCATTGACACTAACACCTTATACAATTCGTTATTGGGACGACCTTGGATTCACCGCAACACCATCGTTCCATCCACTCTTTATCAAGTAATGAAATACGTTGGTAGAGATGAAAAAGTGAGAACGTTGATTGCCGAAAGGCATCCGTTCAAAGAAGTTGAGAATTATTTTACTGATTCACTCCTTTATCAGGATTCTCTTGAAGCTGATGAGAATCCACATCCAAAAGAACTTGACTTTGGCAACGAAGCAGATACAGAGCCAGAAGAAGATGAATCTCTCTGGGACATAAACCCTCTTGTAACGAGCATTGGCAAGCTCGGTTCCGATACCACTACTAATGTTGAAGGCGAGTGGTTCATCAATGAAGATTTAGATTTGACTTACTTTTCTGCATTTGCTTCGGATTCTGTACCGTCAGACACTAGCACTGACATAGACAGTAATCCTTGGTTAGCAATGAATGCTTTGACATCATTGCATGCACCAACAAAGTAATCCCTCCTGGTATGCGCAAAGATTAGAAGCGCACATGACGCCCTCTTCAAAGTACCAGCCAAGCAAAAAAGTCAAAAGCCAATTCTATTCGGGCGGATCGAGATGGAGCCTGCAGTTTGTGAAAGCTCAGGGGGTAATTCTGAGCCTCCACAATTCTTCCATTATGGACAAAAGTTATATCACATGATGGAAAGAATGGGGTATGATTTCACTAAGGAATTAGGCTTTAATTTCGGTAAAGGAAATTGAGCACTATTTCATTCATTTGTACCGAAAGGCAAAAACCCCGACTGCTATCATAAGACTCGAAGGGGACTCGGTTAGGTATTTACGTCAGTCTCGTCAGATCCTAGGTCTGAAAAAGAGGTCTTTCTTGACAGCTCGTCAGAAACGTCATCGTGGGACTCACATGTCAGCATTGGCAATATCTTCAAAAGTCTCACAGTGAACATGGTATCAACCAGTCATTTTAAAGAAGATACTTTTGAATCTGAAGAATTAATCCAGTCGAACACTGATCTATGGATTTAACACTTAAAGACTTTTTGAGATATGCGCTTTGAACAATGCAAACCACCCACCAAGGATAAAGTGACTCAGATAAATCTTGGAGATGAAGCTAACCCCAACCCATCTTCATAAGTGAGAGCTTGTCACCTTCTGAGAAAGAAGACCTAATACATCTCATACGAGAGTATATAGATGTCTTCGCTTGAAATTATATGGACATGCACGTGCTCGATCCCTAGATTACTGTGCATCATCTCAACATCAACTCGAACGCTAAACCAGTCAAATAACAACAATGACGGTTCCATCCTGAGATCATGAAAGCAATCGAATCAGAAGTCAAAAAGCTTATAGACTCTGGCTTTGTCAGGGAAGAGCAACATCCTGATTGGGTGGCTAATATTGTTCTCGTTCCCAAGAAGAATGGAAAGATCTGGATCTGCATCGACTACCGTGATCTGAATTTTGCCTGCCCTAAAGATGAATTCCCTCTCCCGATCACGGATGTCATGATTGATAATACACGTGATTTTGAGAGAATGTCTTTTATGGATGGCTTCTCAGGGTATAATCAAATATCGATATATCTTGAAGATGAAAAGCACACATCCTTCAAGACGTCTGTGGGAGTATACTACACACGGTGAAGCCCTTCGGCTTGAAGAACGCTGGTGCGATATATCAACGCGCCATGAATGTGATCTTTCACGAGCATATACATAAGTCCATAGAATGCTACGTCGATGACATCGCCGTGAAAAGCCGCGACAAGGGCGATCACCTCGCGGACCTGAAGAGGGTGTTCGGCATCATGCGGGCTCGCCAGTTGAAGATGAACCCAATCAAGTCATTCCTGGGGGTAGCTTGTGGTAAATTTCTGGATTTATTGTTACATCTAAAGAAATTCATCTAGATCATAAGATGTTCCGTGCCGTCAAGAGATGCAACCTTCGAGAAGTCTTAAAGAACTCAGAGGTCTATAGGGACGATTGGTGTACATCCGGAGATTTATATCAAATCTATCAGGACGCTACCAACCCTTCACAAAGTTGATGAAGAAGTGAGTCTCATTCGTTTGGGACAATGCTTGCCCAGAAGCATTTGAAGATATCAAGAAGTATCTTACACACTCGCCGGTTCTGGTAGCTCTAGTATCAGGAAAGCCTTTCCTGTTATATATTCGAGTGATGGATCATTCCTTAGGAGCATTACTAGCCCAGAATAATGATCAAAATCACGAGCAGGCAATCTACTATTTAAGTAGAATAATGATTAGGGTGGAGCACCGTTACAACCCAATCGAGAAATAATACCTAGCGTTGGTCTTCGCTGTCCAGAAGATGTGACACTGCCTTGGGGAAATGCATTCAAGTCATCTCCAGAGTCAATCCTTTATGATTACTGATGACGAGTCCATCTTCGTTGAATAGCAGACTAACGAAATGGGCCATATTGTTCTCACAATTTAAGATGCAATTCATTCCACAAAAGGCGATCAAAGGTCAAGCTGTGGCGGATTTCCTGGCCGATCATCCAGTTCAGGAACTTCAAAACTTTATGACAAACTCCCAGATGAGATTGTTGAAGTTAACTTGATCAACGCCTCTTCAGAAGAACAAATGTGGTAACTATTCTTTGACGGGGCATCGAGAATAAATCCTGAGGGAAATATCATTGTAGGTTTGGGGGTAGTACTTTTCTCCCCACATAACTATGTGATTCCTCGTGCATTCTCGCTAACGGAGTCGTGTTCTAACAATGTTTTGGAATACAACCCTCTCTTGATCGTGATGCAACTTGTTGAAGAGATTGGAGTCAAAAATCTCGAGGCATATGGTGATTCAAAGCTCATTGTCAACCAAGTTCGCGGAGAGTATGAAGTCTGATATGAAAACTTGGTGTCTTATCACAACGCGACCATTATCATGGTAGAGAAACTTCTACATTGACCATGTACCATGACAGCAAAATGCACATGCATATGCACTAGCGTCACTCGTCGCCTCGTTGGCCCTTCCAGCTGGAGCCACCGAGAAAGTACTCGTCTATAGTCGTGACTTGTGCTGCTACAAATTTGCCCTTGAAGATAGTAAAACTCCAAGAGGAGACCTTCAAGTTAAAGAGGTTCTTGAGACTTCGACAAGACTCAAACCTAGGAATTGGTGATTCTCTTACATCACTTCGTCTTATATGACATATTGCCTGATGACCCTAAGAAGGCAGTTGCCATCAGAAGGAAAGCTCCTCGATTCTATTACAATGTGATCATGCAAATATTATATCGTCGATCGTATGATGGAAACCTACTCCGATGCCTTTCACACAAAGAGGCACATAAAGCACTCAAAGAAACTCATAATGGTATATGCAGAGCTCATCAACCCAAACCCAAGCTCGGTGACCGACTCAAAGGACTTGGCTATTATTGGCAGAAGATGATCCCTGACGCCGTCGCCTATGCTAAGTGATGTAATGCATGTCATATCCACAGTGACTTTGTTCATCAAGCACCGAGACTTCTTCATCCAACATCCTCTTCATGGTGATTTGAGATGTGAGGAATGAATGTGATTAGACCTATCATCCCTCTAACATCTAGAGGACATTGCTTCATCTTGGCTATAATAGATTACTTCTCTACATGGGCGGAAGTTGTTCCCCTGAAGGAAGTAAAGCACCAAACGTGATCAAGTTCATCAAGCATCACGTGCTTTACCGCTTCGGTGTGCCCCAACGAATCGTCCACGATAACGGGCCCCAAGTCGTCAGCCAAGCATTCTAGCGATTCTGTAATAAATTCAGAATCCAAAGTGTGTCATCAATGACATACTATCTAGCCGCCAATGGCCTCACAGAAGCCTTTAACAAAACTATTGGGAAACTTCTCAAGAAATTTGTCTCAAAGAGTCAACGTGACTGAGATGACAAATTAGGTGAATGCTCATGGGTTTATCACACAATGGTGAGAACCCCGACAAAAGTCACGCCATTTTCCTTTGTGTACGGATGTGAAGCTGTACTCCCACTAGACTCCAGATCCCATCCCTGCTAGTTGCCCTGACAACCAGGATGGTAGATGAGGAGAAGCACCGACTGCGCCTCCAGGAATTGGAAGCTTTAGATGACAAATGTCTGCAAGCCCAACAGCAAATCGAGCTCTATCAAGCTCAGATTTCTAAAGCCTTCAACACGAAAGTCTGAGAATGGATTTTCAAGAAAGGCGACCTTGTCTTAGCTGTTAGAAGACCCATGGTTATGACTCATAAGACAAAAGAAAAGTTCCAACCCAAATGGGAAGGACCATTTGTAGTAGAGTCATTCTACTCAAATGGATCATACCGCCTCATAACTCCAGACGGTGAAACACTCATGATGCCAATCAACGGCAGATTCTTGAAGAAGTACTATCCTTGACAGGACTCTTCCCATGATCTAGTTAACATTACACCTCTGATCAAAATTTTTAGACCCAAGATGTTTGGAAGAGCACCAAGAAGAGCTTCTTCCTTCAACGGACCACATCACGGTCGATCGATGCCGAGCCGACCGAACATTATTGACATCACGATGCATGATGTTAACATTAAAGAGACAAAGTGTGAAACTTTGGTTTTAGCCTTGTCACTCTTCTCATGATCAGGTTATCATTACACCTCTGATTAAAGTTTTCAGATCCAAGATGTCTGAAAGA
The DNA here is from genome assembly GCA_038442645.1 of Agave tequilana. NCBI lineage: Eukaryota > Viridiplantae > Streptophyta > Magnoliopsida > Asparagales > Asparagaceae > Agave > Agave tequilana. The sequence continues at coordinate 24,059 of JAVJIF010018586.1, forward strand.
GCACCAAATAAAAGCTTCTTCCTTCAACGGATCACATCACGGTCGATCGACGCTGAGCCGATCGAACATTGTTGACACATGATGCATGATGTTAACATTGAAGAGATAAAGTGCGAAACTTCAATTTTAACCTTGTCACTCTTCTCATAATCAGGTTAACATTACACCTCTAATCAAAGTTTTCAGATCCAAGATGTTTGGAAGAGCGCCAAAGAAGAGCTTCTTCCTTCAACGGATCACATCATGGTCGATCGACGCCGAGCTGATCGAACATTCTTGACATCACGATGCATGATGTTAATATTGAAGAGACAAAGGGCGAAACTTTAATTTTAGCCTTCTTACTCTTCTCATGATCAGGTAAACACTACACCTCTGATCAAAGTTTTCAGATTCAAGATGCTTGGAAGAGCGCCAAAAAAGGCTTCTTCCTTCAACAGATCACATCACAGTCGATCGACGCCGAGCCGACCGAACATCATTTACATCACCATGCACGATGTTAATATCAAAGAGACAAAGTGTGAAACTTCAGTTTTAGCCTTGTCACTCTTCTCTAATACATTTACATTACATCCGACGCCTCCAAAAGCTAAAGAATAGAGGAAATAGTTAACATTTAAGTCCAATAAAAAATTCTCGACAACTCATCATGCTGAGAGAAATAGCATGGTTACCCCAACTCAAACGGTAGTTGGTAAAGACATACCAAATCTGTATAGCTGAGGGTTTGCTAAAAATCCTGAGGGACTTGCTCCCGCTTTCCCCTCCAAAATTCCTTGCCAATTCCCATCCATGGAATGGTGAGACCTTAAAAGAAGTTATAATTATTTTCCTAGCAAAATAATTACAAATCAAACATGTCAAGTTAATATTATATCTCGGCACACCTCACTGTTAAGTTAACACTATACCTCTAACAGTGACTTCTTTTAATATCCTCAGAGGATAAAATTTCAACTTGTCAATTCTCTTTAATAGAACGATGAGTCCACCAAATTGCTCAAATCGCAAAATTAATCTCTCGATTAAGTTAATACTACACCTCTGACTAAAATTTTAACTTGTCAATTCTCTTCAATAGAATGGCAAGTCTACCAAATTGCTCAAATCGCAGAATCTCTCGGTCAAGTTAACACTAATCTCTGACCAAAATTGCTCATATTGCAATATAAATCCCTGTCAAGTTAACACTACCCCTATGACAGTGATTCTTTCAAATTTTCCACTAGAAACAAGACATTCGATGCTAAGTTAATATCACACCTCTAGCATCCATTTGTTGTTAAGTTAAATACTACAGCTAAGACAATGATCCTCCCTTGAGCTTTCCTATCAAAACTGAGATGCCAGATGCTAAGGTGATATCACAACTCCAGCATTCACCTTACTGTTAAGTTAATATTAAATCTATGACAGCAGTCTTCTCAGTTTTCTCAAAGAAAATGAGATCTCTTTGATGCTAAGTTAATCTCAAATCTCTAGCATTCATTTTCTTGTTAAGTTAACATCACACCTCTGATAAATCAATTCAATTGGAAATCCCAACCCATCATGTTAACATTACACCTCTGACAATAAATTTTTTATAAATCCCCAGTGAATTTAACTCCATTTGTTATTCTCATCAATAGCATAAAAAGTCCACATAATTCATTCAAATTACGAAATCAACCTCTATCAGGTTAACATCACACCACTGACAGTAACTTTTTCAAATTCCTAAAATAGAATTTTTGAACTTTGAGTTGCTATGTTAATCGTCACATCTAGCAAATCAAAAGACCATTGCTTTCATTTATCTGATTTTTCAAAACACAAAAACAAAGTCAAGACAAAGAAGAAGGCAAAATTATCCTATTTATATCAAAATTTAAAAGTAATACAAACACTCTCTTATTCAATAAGATAGAAGTGTTACAAAAAAGAGTACAAAGAGTCATTCTTACTCAGTGGGAGATTGTACTCACTCCTTGAGATGATGGATATCCCTTAAGCATGTCTTTTCGACTGTAGCCAGGAACAACAGGTCCGCTTCCTCTCCTCTTGAGAAGAATGATATTTTTCGAGGTCGAAATGCAGTGAAACATCTTGATTCCATCCGATCAACTGGCATGAAAGGCCTCCTCCCTCATAAGGCCATAATCTTCCACTTAATGGAAGATTTTGCCACCAGAAAGTCATCTAATGAGCATGGGTTCTTCGTCGCTGTCACTTCTTTGAACAAGATTGGTGAAGGGAGGATCTGAGACCTTACTGGTGATGTCCCCTTTCCCGTGACCTTCAAATGCCTCATGCTCGTCGTGGTCACTTCTTTGAGCAAGATTGGTGAAAGGAGGATCTGAGACCATATTGGTGTATCATGTCTAACATCATCTGGGTGCAAGCCAACAATGCTCCAAAGAGGTTTTGAACTGACAAAGTCAGTTTTTATCCTCATCATACAGATCCTCCTTTCCCTCTTTGATGCCATCTCGGAAGTGAAGCTCTGACTCCCTGAATGGTTGTCGGTCAAATGAAATTGCTGCCTCTTGTTAGCTTCGGTGAATGCAACTGTCTTCCACAAATTGGAGGAGACAGTGAAGTCAACACCGTTGATATAGTCGAGATCTACAAAGGGAGAAAACCGAGGGTTAATTTCGCAAATACAGAAAATAGGTCAAGACATCAGGTACAAGGCTCAACATGAGACCCACATCTAATGGTTGAAATGCGAGACTCTAATGAAGCCCGCGTCTGAACTTTAGACTTAGAAAATTTTCTACGTCTGGAAGCTCAAACGTGAATCTTATAAATGAGACTCACGTTTAAGATCTCAGAACGCGAAGTTCACATCTAAGATCTCAAAATACGAAATTTGTTAGACCGCGAAAATCGCATCAAAAAGATCAGGACTCAAAATTGTCACCAAATCCACGTTCTACCCGTTAACGCGAGAGTCACGTTTGCCAATCAAGCAGGGATTCATGAATCTTAAATCGACTATCCAACTTCAAAGATGCTTGGAAAACTTCAGAAAGAAGTTAAGAGACAATATCTCTTCAGATTCAACAACACCGAAAACCTCAAGAGCAAGGTGGTTTGTCAAACAGTGGAAAAAAACTTCAGAAAAAAAAGTTAAGAGACGGTGCTCTTCATGATCAGTGATAGCAAACCTTCAAGAAGACGATGTCTAGCCATATGTGACAATGGCGAAAAACATTTTCTACCTGAAGAAAGGATCTTTTGAAAGAAAGTTCCATCCATCAGGATGCGATGACATGGATGCCAGAGACTTTGGGCTACTTGACAATGGTAATCTTTGAAAAAAATTGCGAGAAAGCATTAAAGCTTTAGACTCTTCTGAAGATCCCAGAACTCTAGAAGTTCTTCCGAGTACACATTTAAGTAAGAGGATAGTTAAAATGAATGACTGTTAAGAGACTACACGCCTATTTATATGCTCTCTAATGGCCTTCATTAATGGTGTAAACTCAAAACCATTCTTAATGGTCTTAATTTGCTGCGCGAATCTCAAATGCAGTCTGGGCAAGACACATGGACATTCACGCCCAAAAATTCTCAACAACCTTTAGGTCCCTGGGCCAGACATGCGTCCCAAGCGGCGCCTACATTCACCCCTCGAAGCATCTAACTTGATCTTCACATTCCAAGAGTTGCATCTCAATGAGGGTCACGTCTCAATGGCAATCAAGAGCTACGTCTCAACATCAATCAAGAGCCGCGTCTCTTCAGCATTAAGAGCCACGTCTTCAACTCCATTGAAGTTTACGTCTCCACTTGATCAATGTGACAATCGCGTCTATGAGGGCTGCGTTTTCTTTTCTTATATACAAGGAGTATGTCTCTGCTTCTGCAATCAGTTCAATAGTACACTGTTAGAGTAATCGATAACTTCACCTGTCCGACAGTACACCAACAAGCAAACTAGAGCTCATAACAAGTGCTAGACTAAGTTTTTAAGACACTTATGACGATCTGTCCTGGAGTCTTCAAGCAGTTCAATAGTACACTCACGGAGACCACAATTCAGATTGAATTAAGCTCAGGGCATCTCAAAAGATTGCCAGTCCAATCATGGGAAGTCCAAATTCAACTGAAGTGCAAAGTATTTTTGAAATCTGTCCCAGTCAACCATAGAGTATCAAAATTTTGGAGAAGGGTTTGTAGACTGTCCAAAAATCACCAAGGACAAGTTATCAGACGCGAATCTCACTTCAACGCGAAGGTCGCGTTTTGAACCGAAACACGGACCTCGCGTCACAAGAAGCACAAAAACTTCAGACACAGGCCTGAGTAAGCCCGCGTTCGACGCGAGTCTGAGTAAATCCGCATCCCGACCAACGCGAATCTAAGTAGCTCCATGTTCTAGCTCAAGCGCGAGTCTGAGCCACTTGGTGCTCCACTTCAGATGTGGGTCTGAGAAACCATGCGTCTCACTTCAGACGTGGGTTTGAGAAACTCTGTGTCTCACTTCAAACGCGAGTCTGAGCAACTTCGCATTTTGAGATGCTCGCGTCTACAACAAGCAACTCGAGGTCCGCATCCAGTGTAAGACCTACGTTTCTGTTGTAACAGACCCCCATTATTGGGTTAATTAACTCTCCACGTAATGGGGGAGTTAATCCCCATTATGAAGGGATTTTAGGGGACAACAATACCCCAATAACTCGCTATAAATAGCCAGAGTTGCTATGAAAGAAAGGAGAGACGACTTCTTTGGAATCAAGAGGAATTCTTTGAATCCAGGCTCTTTTTGAATCCAAAGAGAAGACTTTTGGAGAAGATGAGAGAAAAAGTAATCAGTGGATTCTAAACACTTCGAGTGTTAAAAATAGAGTTACTCCCTAATTATTTTTCGATAGCATCCTGAAGAGAAGCTAGACAGTCGGCCGGTCAACAGAGAATAAGAATTACTTTTCATGCCACTTAAGAACCCAACTTAAAATAAAGGAGAGAACCGAGTCTTCTTCCCTCTTTTGTAATCAAAATCGTTCCGTTATAATTTTTTAGCCACTTAAAGAAATCTTACACCAACTTGAGAACCTTTTTCTGACAAGAGACATGTATAAAATTAGTTTTGGAAACATCTAAGCTATGAGATACAAATATATAATTTGTTATAAAATTTTGAAAAAAATATAGAACATGTATCAATAAACATTTTGTAAAACATGTTTAAACACCAAAAACAAAAGGTAGACATTGAAATATTGTATGTGTGTGTATTCTTGAGCATCAATTCAACACCCTACGCTTAAACTATAACACCCAAATTTTATAATCCTAATTTAATATTCTAATCATGATTTAAGAGATTATTTAGAATAAGCAATTTTTTGATTTAATTAATTGAGTGAAAACAAATTTCAGAAAAAACTTTTTTTAAAAATTTGTAATGGAAAAAATTTGGTAATTATATGTATTATCATATATGTGTAATGCACTATATGGACATATTTATACTTGTTGTCATACCCTGCTTCTCAAAATACGTGGAAACAGAGTTGCGATGAGAGTCGGTGACGTATATACGCGAGGAAAATACCTCACGTATACACGCTAATCCTAAAATAACCTAAACAAGTTATATAAACTAATTATAATAATTAATATCACTATAATAAACATTTAAATTTTTACACAATAATAGTATTATTTTATGAATAATCAACATAATAATTACCGAGTCCAATATATATAGAGAATCAAAAAAAATCAACAGGATGAAAAGGAAGACATGAATGATACCAAAGAATATGGGTGATTAAGCAAATGGGACTCCTCACTCATCAGGTACACATGATCTTCACAGATACCTGATCAAAATAATGTAACAACCATAAACCTGAATGCGCAAATGTAGGAAGTCAGAAACTCTGAATGATTGTGTAAAATGAGAGAATGGTGCACCTGCATATCCAGTGTGTGTTGGCCCAAGGTTAGAATCACCAGTTTCTTATTTAGATGAGAACAAAACTTATATGGTTATTTAGTACTAATAAAGTTCAAGTATCTAAGAGTGCTTCAAGGTTCAAGAGAATTCAAAAAGTTTTCTTCCTCTCAAAAGGGAGGTATATGAAGACTCAAGACAATTCAAGTACGGGATTGAAGCTCAAAGCACTCGACATCGATATTGGAGAAGCCCGCTTGAAGACACTTGTAGTCACTAAGAGTATTGTAAGAAAATAGTATGTTAAAGTGTAGAATATAGATTTGATGCTCAAGAAATTACACAAAAAAATACACGATTTCAAAATACAAATTTTTTTCTGTTTCGGTGTTTTGCATGTTAGGTACTTGATACATGTATCCAATTTTCCCAAAATTTTATATCCTATTTGGAACATGTATTTTGATTGATCGCTAATGTTGCATATTTAGTGTCACATTTTCATACTTATTATAGAATAAAAGCCTGCATAGTCCTAATTAATTGTTTGATTTAATTGCAGGCCCAATCTTTAAGGAGTTGAAGAGAAATGAGCCCAAAGCCCACCAAATTCTGAATTAAATCAGAATTAATTCGCACACACTAAATCAGGGCAAAATCAAGAGGTTGAAACCGGTTGAGAAGAATCCTCTCAGAATCGATCGGTTAAAGCCAAGAATCCAAGGCCATTTCGTCAGAATCCGGGACTCAAACTGACAACCAACTCCAGATAAAGTCAGAGGGCGAAACCAAGCTGACCCACCAACAGGGTGTGGCCACTTGGCCACACCCTGGCCGCGGAAACGCGGCAAAAGTCGCGTTTCCGCGGCAATCTTAGGGAGTTAGGGGGAGCGTTTGCTCCCCGACCTCCCCGGGATTCTGGTTGTTGGGTTTTTGGCCTATAAAAGGGCAATTGTTGTGCTGAAATTGGACGCCAATGCAGATTAGGATTTAGCCTAGTTTTAATTCTTTGTAGTTTAGGTTTTTCTTTTCTTATTATGTAACTTGTATGTATACTTAGGGTAGAAGAAGATTCATGTAAGTAAGAGAGAGAGGCTGACGTTGAGAGTGACACCGATGTACCCTCCTCCTTTCTTCCATTGTCTCTGCAATTAATAAAGGTAAAAGCTTCTTTTTATGTTCGTATTTTGTTTTGCTTTCCTCTTCCTCTTCTACTTTACCTTGGTTGTGTTTGTTGAGTTTACAAGTGAAATCCAAAGCAAGTATAACTAAGCTACGTGAGAGCCAGTGATAGTTCATGAAGACGTTCTCCTCTTTCAAGATCCGCATCACTTCGTTCTTGCTAGGCTTGACGATATAATGTGCACGGGGACTGAGCTCGAGCTTATGATCTATGCGTTGAACGCCTCCGAAGCAAAGGTAGAACTTGCACAGGTTTCCAAGTAAGTCATCACCAAACTAGGTAAGTAATTCTTAACTTTCTTTCTTTTCTTTTGTCGCTATAGTATAGATCGCCAACACGATTTCTTTCACCACTTCTTCCCAATCGTTTTCATTCTTTTTTCCATATCATTTGTACATAGACGCTTTCGCCGTTTTCTGATTTTCCACCTTCTTCATCTTTCATATTCTTCTTAACTTTAACTATTACTTCTTTTTCTTTTTCTTAACTTAAAAACAGAGACGAACTCTCGTTTTGTGTTCATAAGATTTCAATAAAACTGTAAACGCTTCTATCGCAAAACCTCCTTGTGGATCACGACCCGCATAGCCACTTGCTATAGCGGAAGAATTGAGCACTTGCACATCTCCTTTCTTAAGTTCTATAATCTCGTATTTTGTGTACAGGTTTAGCCTCAATCAAATTTTGGCACCGTTGCCGGGGAGGGTAACATGTTTTTTATTGAAATCTGAATTTTTTTTTAGAAATTTTTTTTAGAACTAAACGAATTTTCTTCTCTGTTGCAGGTTACAGGGCAATTAAAGCAGGAAATTAATATTGCAGTGACATACAAGTGGCCTTGGGCCTCTGGTCTAGAAAGCAGAGACCAAGGGCCCTCTGAATTGTCGCGTTTCCACGGCAAAAGCCGCGGATCCGCGGCAAGAAAGAGTTGACTACTAACAGCTTTTTGCAGGGCTGCTTAGTTTAAAAAATTCTAGTTTGCTGCAACTTTAATTTTTCTTATATGCCATAACATAAGCCTGCTAATAATCAACAGTAAAATATTTGTTGAAAAGATAAAAATTGATTAGACATTTGCATTTTAGGCACGTGTCTTTTAATTCCTTTATTTTTTACTGTTGAAGAGTGCTGGAGCAAGGTACGTATGCATTGCATTTAGCATAGGACTCACTTCTTGGTTGTTTATATCGCTTTGAGTGAATCTTACATATCTTGTACACTTGCACAAAATTATTTTAAGGGCACTAACCCATAACAAGATAAGGTGGGGATTTAATCACCCTTCCTTAGCCCAAAAATCAGATTCCAAGCACTCACTAACCCAAGCCTAACTAAAATTGAGTAGACGTTGGCCCTAGGGACATCTCGGACTCAATTAGGAGATTATCCTAAGGGGGAAAAATGTTAGAATCTGACTCCTGCAAAATCTGTGTCTAGGAAAGGGATTGAAGGCCGAAAGCCCGAAGGTTGGTGGTTATTTAATTAAGGAACGTTTTTGACGGAAAACCTCCCACCAACCTTGCCCTGACCTGGCTGATTAGCTTGTGGTTAAAGTCTACATTAGACCTCCCGTGGACAGTCTAACCAGTTAGGAGTCGTCTAGGTCTAGGTCTACCCTAACTTAGGTTAGAATTTTTTTCTTTCTTGTTTGTTTATTTGTTTGCTTTTCTTTCTTTTTTGTGTGTATTCTATTGTGTGATATGGCTTATAATAATAATTTTTTCAACTTTAATAATAATCCATATTACACACCAAGTTCATTTTCGGATATTACCAACCCGGCATATCATGACTTTAACCAACCTAGTGTGCCGGATTGGTCTTATCCGAATCAATATAACCCATGTCCCCCATCTAATAACTATAATGTCCACAATAATTTCAACTCTTCACCGAGTCAGGGGGATTCACCTCCCCCGAGCATAATTATCAACCAACTTGTCCTCCTTCTCCACCTAGTCCACAATATTTTCAAGAGTCATACTTAGTTCCACCCGTCCAAAATAGGAAACCCTCAATTTTGGAACGGAGTATGCGTGAGTCCAAACAACAATCACAAAATCTGATGGACTCACAATTTCACTACCACTTTCAAGACAACACTTCATCTTTTCATCAAAACACTGAACCTATCAATTATGAAAAGATGCTTGAAGCCATGACTCATGCTCAAAATGCTAGAAATCGTGACATAGATTGATGGTCGAATCTTTACGTTCTCACCGTTTGACCAGTTCTGATGTCACCAGCCACTCTGTTAGAGCCGAAGAGTCATGTAGTTTTGAAAATCAAGATTCTATTTCAGAACAACCTTTTGAACTTGCCCAAACTCCAAATGAAATTGATAGTTTGGCAAGTTATCCCTTGCCTGAAATAGAACTTGAAAATGAATATGATGATGAACTAGAACTTAGTGATTCAATTTTACTTCCTGATTCAATAATGACTCCGGTATCTTCACCTGACTTTATCTTTTCCCGGAGTCAACATTGGATCCTGTACCAATTCATAATGAAATTGAATTACCCATCTTTGAGGATCATATTAAACTTGACCAATTATACACTTTTGAAGATCCTATTGACAAAATGGCAAGTTCTCATTTTTGTGATATTGAACTCAATGAGATATGTGACCTAGATTCTCAAATCTGTGATCCAGTTCAACTTTCTGAATCAATATTGACTCCTGTTGTGTTACCAAACTTGAGTAATATTTTAGAGTCAGTTTTGATTCCTCCATCTATCATTCCTGAACTGGAATCACCCATATTAGGTCACATCCCATTGTTAGAAAATACATGTGGACTTGAGTTTCAACTTCTTGACTTGGACCCGCTTCTTGAACCAATTTCGACTCCTGAACCTTTACTTGACGTAAGTCACCTTCCTGAGTCGGTATTAGTTCCTGTCCTTTCTGAGTCCAAGTCAACCGTTCTATCATTTCATACTCCATTCTGGGACGAGGTGGTTGACAAATTTGACTCCGAAATTTGTTATGGAATTTGGAAATTAGATGGGGTCACATACTTAATAAAATCCTTTATGGACACATCTTTTTAGTGGGTTATATTAGAATAATTTCTGGTGGGTTCCTCCGAGACCCAAGAAAAGTTGATTGGGCCGCATTTCGTGGACCAATCAGACCACCACCGGAACCACCACCTTAAGGTAACACTTTCCTTCCCCTTCTTCTTTTTCATGCATCTATGCATTAATTCATACATTGAGGACAATGCATGAGATAGGTGTGGGGGAGGGACTAACATAACTTTTCTTTTTCTTTAAAATAAAAAAAATTAACATTTTTCTTTACTTTTAAAAACTTTTTGAAAAATAGAAACAATATTTTGACTTATTTTTGTAAGAAATTAAGTTAATTTTAAGGAATAGGAAAATTCAAATTAGGATTTCTTATACTTGGTCAAAATAAGATTATTTGTTTGATTTTTAGAGTTAGGAAGATAATTTGTCAAAGTAATTTGGTCTTGATCTTTACCTTGATGAAATATGCACACTTCATACACTTACACACTTAGGGTTCAAAAATAAAGATTCTTATGCCTTATAAAAATATATATATATATAAAAAATAATAAATAAATCTAATTATTGACTAGCTAGGTGCTTTGGCCTAAGCAAGCCTTAGTATTTATGCGAAAGATAATTAGATAAGTTTGAAGAAAAAAAAGGAAAAAACAAAGAGATAAACAAATCTAATTATTGATTAGCTAGGTGCTTTGGCCTAAGCAAGCCTTAGTATTTATGCGAAAGATGATTAGATAAGTTTAAGAAAAATATATATATATAATCCACTGATTAAGCTGGGTATTTGTGCCTAATAAAGCATAAGTATTCACGCCTAAAAGTGGTTCATATAATAAAATCCTTAGTTTTGTGGCCTTGTTTGCTCGAGTCCTTAAGTCCTAAGGGTGTCTTCTCACCTGGTACCCTAAGACCGTCTGATTTGGGAGTCAACGATTAAAGGCTCGTTACATGGGCAGATTAGAAAGCCTAAACTAAGAAATAATACCACCAAAAATATATATATATATATATAAATAAATAAGGCATAAGAGTTAGAGTTAATGAACCCTTAGTCAAAATTTTCACAGCACAAGTGCATATGACTTAGGGTAAAGTACTAGACTAGATGAGAAGTACAATTTGACTCCTTACTTTAATTGATAACAAATTTTTGAATAGAGACTAAGTTTAGGAATGAAAAATTCGGTTTTCCTATAACTTATAGATTGCTTAGATCTTACAATCATATTTCAAATATTTCTCTCTTTCAAAATGTTTTTCGAAAATACTAACTCTTTATTTTCCTTTCTTTATAGATTTTGTGGGTGCAATCCGCTGAAAACCCTCACGAGACAAAACTCGTCCTCTAGGGGAAACCTAGAGGTTTAACGGCTTGTTGCACATGCTCAGTGCAATCGCGTGACCTGCGAAAGTGGTCTAATAATCCTTAGTATAGTTTAGCTGTTTTGCTCGAGGACGAGCAAAAGATAGGTATGGGGGTGTGATTGATCGCTAATGTTGCATATTTAGTGTCACATTTTCATACTTATTATAGAATAAAGCCTACATAGTCCTAATTAATTGTTTGATTTAATTGCAGGCCCAATCTTTAAGGAGTTGAAGAGAAATGAGCCCAAAGCCCACCAAAATTCTGAATTAAATCAGAATTAATTCGCACATACTAAATCAGGACAAAATCAAGAGGTTGAAAACCGGTTGAGAAGAATCCTCTCAGAATCGATTGGTTAAAGCCAAGAATCCAAGGCCATTTCGTCAGAATCCGGGACTCAAACTGACAAACCAACTCCAGATAAAGTCAGAGGGCGAAACCAAGCTGACCCACCAACAGGGTGTGGCCACCTGGCCACACCCTGGCCGCGAAAACGCGGCAAAAGCCGCGTTTTCGCGGCAATCTTAGGGAGTTAGGGGGAGCGTTTGCTCCCCCGACCTCCCGGGATTCTGGTTGTTGGGTTTTTGGCCTATGAAAGGGCAATTGTTGTGCTGAAATTGGACGCCAATGCAGATTAGGATTTAGCCTAGTTTTAATTCTTTGTAGTTTAGATTTTTCTTTTCTTGTTATGTAACTTGTATGTAAACTTAGGGTAGAAGAAGATTCATGTAAGTAAGAGAGAGAGGCTGACGTTGAGAGTGACCCCGATGTACCCTCCTCCTTTCTTCCATTGTCTCTGCAATTAATAAAGGTAAAAGCTTCTTTTTATGTTCGTATTTTGTTTTGCTTTCCTCTTCCTCTTCTACTTTACCTTGGTTGTGTTTGTTGAGTTTACAAGTGAAATCCAAAGCAAGTATAACTAAGCTACGTGAGAGCCAGCGATAGTTCATGAAGACGTTCTCCTCTTTCAAGATCCGCATCACTTCGTTCTTGCTAGGCTTGACGATATAATGTGCACGGGGACTGAGCTCGAGCTTATGATCTATGCGTTGAACGCCTCTGAAGCAAAGGTAGAACTTGCACAGGTTTCCAAGTAAGTCATCACCAAACTAGGTAAGTAATTCTTAACTTTCTTTCTTTTCTTTTATCGCTATAGTATAGATCGCCAACACGATTTCTTTCACCACTTCTTCCCAATCGTTTTCATTCTTTTTTCAAATCATTTGTACATTGACGCTTTCGCCGTTTTCTGATTTTCCACCTTCTTCATCTTTCATATTCTTCTTAACTTTAACTATTACCTCTTTTTCTTTTTCTTAACTTAAAACAGAGACGAACTCTCGTTTTGTGTTCATAAGATTTCAATAAAACTGTAAACGCTTCTATCGCAAAACCTCCTTGTGGATCACGACCCGCATAGCCACTTACTATAGCGGAAGAATTGAGCACTTGCACATCTCCTTTCTTAAGTTCTATAATCTCGTATTTTGTGTGCAGGTTTAGCCTCAATCATATTTCATTACCTACACATTGATATATCTCTTGGAAACCAATAAAAAATATTTTAAAAAATAGTTTGTATTTCAAAAATACTCAGAAAATTAATTTTTGGCCTAGGTCGGTCGACTGATCGGTCGACCGGACAATGGGCTAGGGGATATGCACATTGTGTATGTTCTTTGGTTGACTGACTGGTCGACCGCTAATTCCTGTGGTCGACTTATAGGTCGACCAACTGGCAGACCCCTAGTTTCTGTTGGGGGCCGATCGACCAACCCTATATATAATATTCTTTGGACAGAAGTCCCGTCGACCGGGCGGTCGACCGAGCCTAACGGCTAGTTCATGAAAATGAACTGCCGATTGACCGGGCGGTCGCCGGCCGGTCGACCGTGGTTCTGCCAAAACTATAGTAACAGCTAGTTTTTTTTTAATCTGTTTTGTTTTTTGTGTATTCCAACGGGCATTTTTGCTTTCTATGGGTCAAATCACGCCCCAAATGACCTGATAAGTTTAACTAATAGTACTTATCTATTGCCTATATATATGGGTCATTGGATTGGTTTTATAACATAAGTTTTTACAAGTTTTATTAAAAATCAAGTTTGCTCTAAAAGAGAAAAGTTTTCAAGCTTCTAGTTTTCAAGTGCAATTTTTTTCAAAGCTATTTCAATTGATTTTTCAGCCCTTAAATTCTTCCAACTGAATTTTACTCTCACAAACTCCTTGAGCCTCAATCTATATCTACTCTTTTGGAATTTGTAAAGAGGAGTGTTTGTGATATAGTGGTCACAAGAGCTTTGTAAACCTTTTTGGTTTTGTGCTACCTCCTGTGTAGAAGATTGAGTATTAGAGTTGTGTACTCCGGCCTTCTGTAGAATATTATAATTCCTTATTGTAAGGTCCCTTTGTAGAAGATCCTATTATGGATAGTGAAATCCTTCATGGTGGTGAAGGTGGGACGTAGAGCGGTGGCTCGAACCTCGAAACAAATTCTGTGTTTTTACGATTTTTTGTTTCTTAATCTCTATCTCTTCTCATTGCTTTCACTTGTGTTATTGCTTCACTTGCACTTTTTATTTATTGCTTACATCACTTTCATCATTATATCACATTCATCATACACTTTTGTCGGTCTATACTCATCTCAACAAGAAGGCAATTGAGCGCCTCAATTTATAATCTAAAGAATTTTAAGAGAGAAGTTCTAGAGCCCTTCATGGGAAATTCAGCTTCAATTCTTATTTTGAGTGACCGGTTTAGTTCATTTAGCATAGATTGTTGTTTTTCCGCATTAGATTAATATTATACTTATTCACCCTTCCTCTAGGTGTATTTTTAATTGGTATCAGAGCCTTGTACTTTAGATTTTGGTTTAACCACTTTTGAGAGAACCTTGTGCTAATTACTTCATTTGCATTTTTATTTGCTATCCATACTAGTTTATATGGCCGAAGGAATTAAGACCCCACCAAAGTTTGATGGCCTTAACTTTCACACATGGAAGGTTAAGAGGATCATCTTCTTGCAATCCCTAGGAAGCTGGGTTGCAAAAGCGGTGAACAAACCATTTAGTGTACCCGTTGGTGATGAGGACACATGGTCCGATATTACCACCAAGGTATTTGATGCAAATGCAAAAGCACATTATGCATTGCTTCAAGTCTTGAATGATGATGGCATAGCTAGGGTCATTCATTGTAAATCCGCCTATGAGACTTTGTCACGCTTAGTGGTCATACACGAGGGGACATTGATTAGTCTCTAAAATTGCATCTTTCATATCACATTTTCACATTTATTTAATATTAAACCTGTTAATAATACCTCTCTTGCATGTTTCTAAGTCCATGGCATGAATGAAGAAGAAGACCCAAAATCACTATTTAATTAGTGATTAAAAGCCTACAAAGATAGCCATTGACTTTGGAGGGTGAATCTGTCAAAACTGGGCGCCCATATTCAGAAACCAGAACATATAGCAGATAGGGGGCAAAGTGACAGCGTGTGGCAGGCGGCGTTGCGCGTACGACCACACTATGGCTACGGAAACGCAGCTATAGCCGCGTTTCTGTAGCTCTTGTGTGGAGCCGCGCGCCAAGATTTGACGCACGACTCTGTACCTGTACCCTGGTGCCCCCTTTTGCCTATAAAAGCCCTGGGATTTCTAGAATTGAGGGGAAGAAGATTTGAGGAGTTTTTCTTTAGTTGTAGTTTAGTTTAGTTTTAGAGTAGTTTATTCCTCTTAGGATAGTTTAGGTTAGTTCTTCTTCTTCTTCTTCCTCTTTATTTTTTCATGTCTTTTAGATCTTGTAATAGAAAAGAGAGTAGTACATGAGTGGAAAGCAAGAGTGCTTGTAATGGAAGGTGACAATCTATGAAAGGTGCTCTCTTTATTTTTTTCATGTTTTCTTCTTTCTAACTCCTTTTACATGTTTAGCTAATTTTCTCTGATGACCATTAACTTGCTAACTTCTTACTTGATAATCCACATGAATCTAATAGCCTCTACTTGGCCTTGCTCTTTCAAGAGCCATTGATGGCTCATGATGATGGATTCTAACACACTAACATCCTAACTCTCTAACAAGCTAACAATAGTCTACTCCATGCTTGCTCTTATTTAGTTTTGATGGTTTAAGTGTAGCTTGCACTTATTTTGTTGAGTTTGGATGTGAAAGTTATCGTATGAGTCATGCTTTGCAACGCTCTTGAACCAAGGACTAGTGATGGCCAAGGATATATGTGAGCAACTATCACTAAGAGGTTAACATGGTTAGTGGAGCCATTAGTAGTTAGTAACCATGGGTTTTCTTTATCTTTTTACTTTGTTTTAGGTATATCTCAAAAATCACAAATATATTTTTTTCTATGTTTCCCACTTCTTCCTGTTTCACCGTACTATTCTCTTCTCATTCTTTGATTTCTTTTCTTTTCATTCTTTAAAACATTGAAGAAACTTTAACACACACATGAATAGATCGGTAAAGATTCTATCACTTGTCGTTCCTGTAGATTCGACCCCTTTAGTCTCTATGCTCTAATAGAAGTATCGAGGAAGCCAAAGCACGCACTTTTAACTCTTGATTTCAAAACATACACTTTTCGTGCGTGGTTTTCCCCCGATCAGACATCACAGGTCAAGAGAGTAAAGATTGATCTCTTGTGTTCCCAATGTGAGAATTTTACCATGCATGATAATGATTCTATTGATGACATGGTTACAAGGTTTACTAAAATCACCAATGGCCTTATTTCTCTATGTGATACTAATGATAATGACCAAAAGATGAAAAGGTCATTCATGCTCTACCACCATCATGGGAGGTCAAAGTTACAACATTAAAAGAGCTCAATGACAAGGAAGAGATGAATCTCAAAGTTCTTATCATCAACCTTAAGACTCATGAGATGAAGAGAAAGGCTAGAGAAAAAAATGGTGCCTCAAAAGAAAAGATTGATTGCCTTCAAGTCCACTCCCACCATCTCTGATGAAGATGATGAAGAAGAGGATGATGAAGACCTTTCCCTTCTTGTGAAGAATGTAAAGAGGACATAACAAGGCCAAATTTAATAAAAGAAGACATTAGCAAGGAAAGGAGGAGAAAAAGATTATTTGCTTCAATTACCGGAAGCCGGGACACATTGTTGCAGAATGTCCAAAAATAAAAAACAAGCTATCTACCTCAAAGAAGTCCTATAAGAAGAAGGCTCTCAAAGCAACATGAGATTCAGAGAGTGAATCCGAAGAAGAGGTGGATACGACATATGTGTGTTTCATGGCTAATGACAACACACCAAAGGTAATATCTGAACCATCCCTAGATGATTGTGAATTAAGTATGGATGAATTGGGTGAAGCTTTTGAAGAACTTTCTCATAATTATGATTTTCTCAAGAAGAAATATTTGAAAAAGAAAAAGAAAAATGAATTTCTTCAAAATCAAGTTGTTGTTCTTTCGAAAGGAAAAGATGTTATATCTTCCACACTTCTTGCTACACAAAAGGATTATGATGCACACAAAGTTTCTTGTATAGACAAATTTCCTTTAATTGATGAAAATGAGATTTCTATTTGAAAACCAAATTAACACTTTGGGTTATGTTTTAAAGAAATATGAGTTTGATAAGGCTAGATTAGAGGCCATGTTTCCAAAGAAAAACACTGTAAGGAAACATGTTCATGTTTCTCATACTACACATGCTCATACTCCTCAAGCACAACATGTCCGCTCACATCATGCTAAACATGCCACACACACTAAGCATGCTCATGTTTCACATGCTCATCATACACATGCACATCATGCATTCATATTTGGTAGAGTTTATACTTGCAGCTATTGTGGCCGAAAGAGTCATTTAGCTAAGTTTTATTTTGATCGAATAAATGCTTCAAATGATCACATTTGGATTTGAAGAGCTAACACTATAGGATCCAAGAAAATATGGTTATCAAAATCAACTTCTTTACTTGATATAGGTACGCACTGATCGGTCACATATATTGCATATATATTATCACATTACCATGTTTATTATCTAAATAAATCATATTAATAAGTCCTATTTTCTTTAAAAAATGCAGGCCCATTGCTAAAGGATAAGAAAGAGAAATGAATCCAAAAGCCCGTCAAATTCTGATTTAATTCAGAATTAATTCAAAATCAGCAAATTAGGGTTGATCATGGCAAATCAAAGAGGTTGAAAACTGGTTAAAATGAATCTTCTCAAATCAAGTAGTTAAAGCCAAAGATCAAAGGCTGTTTTATCACATCCTGGAGCTAAAACGGAAAAACCAGCAGGAGATAAAGGAGAATCACCAAACAAGTGAGACCCACCAACTTGGTGTGGCCACCTGGCCACACCATGGCCGCGAAAACGTAGCCATAGCCGCATTTTCGCGGCTTGTTAGGGTTTGTTGGGGGAGCGTTTGCTCCCCCTATCTTCGTACGACCTCCCCCGTTTGGTTTTTGCCTATAAATATTGTATTTTTCAGAGAAAAAGGGACAGAAAATTAGTTTAAGTATTTCTCTTTGTTTTTAAGATTTAGACTCTTTGTTAAATAGTATAGAAGTTATATCTCTGTTTTCTAATTTGTAGTTTAGTTCAAATACCAGTGAGAGAGGGGAATAGAGTGATTGTAATCTAAAGATTGAAGTGACATCAATAGATGGATCAAGCTTTCTCTTCTTCTACTCCAATTCACGGGTATATCTTGCTTTATTTACATGTCTTGTTTTTCATCTTCCATGAGTAGGTAAATTTGTTTTCTGGGCTCACTATCGTCCCTCTCTTTGATCCCTCTTGTTTTTGAATGGCTTTGATGTAAAGACCCAATGAAATCATATGCATGCCTAAACTAAGCCTTTCTTCTTTGAAAGTGTTCTTGAAGGCACATGAGAATGGGTTTGGATTTCTAAACTTCTTCTTCTTTTAAAAACATCACTTAAACTTGTTTTCATTTCATACTTGAAAGACTTGATGATTTAACATTCAATTCAAGATGATTTCTTAAGAAAAAGAGTTAACTTTTCCAAACTATCTTATTTGCTTTGCTTTAAACTTTCTAAACTCAAGCTTAAGTTTTTGCCTATGATCAAGTTGAGGCACTAAGAATTTCAAGAGAAGAATACATCGTTGAGTAGTGCGATAGTAAGCCCAGATTTGTTTCCTATATTAAAAACAACCAAACAATTTTCAACACTTTTTAAAGATCACCTTTTCCAAACCCTTCTCTAAGTTTTTCAATTTTTCTTTTAATCACTTTCCCTCTCTCCATTCTCTTTTCAACCAAAAAGAAAAAAAAATAAAAACACTAACTCCATTCTTTGTTACTTAACAAAAACACCAAAAAGCTTCCATCGCATTCGTCCTCGTGGACACGACCCGTTAGCCCAAAGTTACACGGTAATTCTCATTGCTTCTTTATTGCAATCAAATTTTGGCGCTGTTGCCGGGGAGGAAATGGTGTAATTATTTTCTAACAAATTTGGTGTCTTATTTCAGGGACGTCAAGATTCAGATTTAGCATTCAAGCTTTCAAGAGAAGACTTACTATTCTGTGCCCCTACTTTCGAAAGTAAGAAAGAGAATTTCAAAAAATTGCAGCGCAAGTTTGAAAATTTGTGGACTATTAAAAAACTCTTTTTTGCAGGACATATTGCTTGCAAAAATAAAGTTTTTGTGTGTTATTATTCTTTCTATATCTGATATTCACAATCCTTTTTTTAATCCAACAGTAATCTGAGTGATTGTTAATTGCTTAAAAAATGTTTAGACTTGCATTCTAGGTATTTGTCTAATTACGTTTATTTTACAATTACTGTTGAAGATAGCTGGAGACAAGGTACGTATGCATAGCATATAGTTTAGGAAACATTCTTGGGTGATACTTGCTTTTGAATGTTACTTTTCTATATCTTGCACACTCTGCACAATCAATTCTAAGGGCAAAACTCAAATCAAGATAAGGTGAAAAAGTCATTACCCTTCCTTAGCCAACAAACCATCTCCAAGCACGCACAACCTAAGCCTAAGTAAAATCTGATAGACGTTGGCCTGAGGGACATCTTGAACTCACTAGGAGATTATCCTAAGGGGGAAGGTGTTAGAATTTGACTCCTACCAAATCAGTGTCTAGGAAATGGATTGAGGGGCGAAACCCCGAAGGCTGATGGTTTGGCTTAATTAGGCCCGTCACTTTTGCGCGGATACCTCCCATCAATCTTGCCCTGACCTGACTGATTAGCTTGTGGTCAAAGTCTGCATTATATCTCCTGTGGACAACCAATCAGTTAGGAGTTATCTAGCTTAAGGTTACCTTAGGCGTGGTTGTTTTCTCTTGTTGACTATTGGTGAACTTGTTTGTGATTGTGTTTGTGTATGCAAGTTTGGTCAAGAGACCCTAATTCATCTAGGTTGACTAGAAACACATTACCACCCAAGTTTGAAGCAAGACCAGATCCGGTTATGGCTCAACCGATATCTTTACAGGATATGTTCTATCTCATTAGAACCTCACTTCCATCTTACATCCAACTTCCATCGGTTGGTGAATACAATTTTGAGCTCAAGCCTCAGTTCATCAACACACTCCCCAAGTTTCATGGCTTAAAGTCTGAGTATGCTTATTTTTTTCACAAGAGAATTTGAGGAAGTAGTCTAATGATGAAAATCTCACACCTTGTAGATGGTGCTATTAGGTTAAGATTTGTCCCTTTCGCTCTTATAGATTCAGCTAAGAAATGGCTTCACAGCTTAGCGGCCGGCTCTACCATATCTTGGGATGGTTTCATCAAGGTTTTCTTGAAGAAATTCTATCCAATTTATAAGACTGCTCTCATTAAGAAGAACATCATGCAATTCAAGTAAGAACCTAGTGAACTATTTTGGAGGTATTTTGAACGCTTTAAAGACCTCCTTGTCCAATGTCCTCATCATAGAATTGAGAAATGACGATAATGTCAAATTCTTTATGACAGTTTAGACTACTCAACCAAGATCCTCTTAGAAAGCATGTGCCAAGGGGGATTCTTGCAGAAGAATGAAAATGAAGGATGAGATTTATATGAGAATCTAGCTGAAAAAACTATCCAATGGGAACCTACTAATGAAACCTCGAGGAACTCAAACTCCATCTCTTCAAAAGGAGGTCTCCATTCTATGGAATTATCCATAGCTAACGAGACTAAGTTAGCTAACCTAGCGAGAAGACTGGAAGGTTTAGAAACTAAGGAACTAAGTCCAGTCAATCAAGTCAGCCCAAACCAATTTTCAACTCCGGGCTGTACTTACTGTCAAGCCATGAATCATGTGTTTGAGGAGTGTCGTATGTTTCAAGCTCAACAAGACTTTTTAGAACTGATGAATGCAGCCTTTTCAAGGCCGAACAATAATCCTTATGCACCAACGTACAATCCTGGCTGGAAAAATCACCCGAATTCTCATGGAGGCAAAATAACAATGACCACTCACGGTCAAATCATACAAGCCACTTCCATCATGCCAATAATTCTTCTAATCATCAACCCAACTTTTTCAATTTTCATTATAATTCTCCCAACCATCCACTTAACTTTTCAAACTATCAATAAAACTTTCCAACCAAGCTCCACAATCTTCCTTCTAAAATCCTCAACTAGAAAGGAGAATGACTGACTTTGAGAGAAACATAGAAAGATACATGAAGAACCAAGATTCTCTCATGCAAACTATACAAAAGCTAGAGTGGTTCAAATGAGCCAATTAGCCACCACACAGAATGAGAGACAAAAGGGTACCTTGCCTAGTCAGCCAATAATGAATCTTAGGAATTCTCAACAAGCTCATTTGGCTGAGGATCAATCATTGAATCAATGTAATGTTGTTCATACATTGAGGTTTGGAAAGAAAGTTGATAATCAAGTGTCAACACCATCTAATCCCATTCATTACAACCACAATCAAGCATCCACCCCATCTAATCCCAATCCTTCCAAATCTGATGAATCTAAAACAGATAAGTCAACCAGTCAGGCGCACCAGCCTATAGTACCATTTCCTAATAGGCTAAAAAATAACAAGCAAAATCCACACATGGATAAAATAATTGAGATCTTCAATCAAGTGAAGATAAATGTGCCACTTCTTGATGCCATCCAAAAAGTCCCATCCTATGCTAAGTTTCTTAAGGACATGTACACTAAGAAGAGAAAGACTAATGTACCCAAAAAGGTCTTCTTAGCCACTAACATTAGTGAGCTACTGTCGGATCCGATCCCTGTCAAGTACAAGGATCTAGGTTGTCCTACCATTGCCTGCACCATAGGACAAGCCGAGATTAGTCGCGCACTTCTTAACTTGGGGGCAAGTATCAACTTGCTCCCATTCTCAGTTTATCAACAACTCAGGTTGGGCGATCTTAGTCCAACTCGAGTCACTATCCAACTGGCTGACTCGGTGAAAGTTCCAAAGGGGAAAATTAATGATGTCCTTATCTGGGTCGGGTGTTTATTTACCCTGTTGATTTCATAGTTCTAGATACATAACCTTTGTCCAATCCTAGGGCTCAAACTCTTGTTATCCTAGAGCGACTATTCCTTGCTACTGCCAATGCCATCATCAATTGTAGGAATGTGTTCATGAGGTTAACTTTTGGGGACATGACTAGAGAAGTCAATGTCTTCAACCTAGAAAAACAACCCCGTGATGTTGAGGACCAAACATTTGAAGTCAACCTCATTGAGAACTTAACAAGTGAACAAAGGGAAGAATTGGAACTAGAAACTGAGTGTGACTTTGGTTAAAGTCTAACGACTTTAATCTTGATCAGGTAGTTGAGTCTACAATGAATTGGGCCTCGAACCCTATTTTACCAAATATGGAGCCAACAAATTTGACTTATCCTTCTAGTGAGCCTTCCTCTTCCTTAGAATTGAAAGCCTTACCTGCGCATCTCAAGTACGTCTAACTAGGCGAACAAGAGACCTTTCCTGTCATCATTGCCTCCCATTTAAATGACGAGCAAGAAGAAGATCTTAAAGGAATTCTAAGAAAACATAGGGAAGCCTTGGTTGGACTATGACCGATATAAAGAGATTGAATCTAACCATAGTTCAACATCGCATTCATCTCAATGCAAATGCAACACCTAAAAGAGACCCGCAGCGTAGGTTAAACCCTATAATGCAAGAGGTTGTTTATGCAGAAATTTTGAAACTCTTAGACAATGGGATAATCTATCCCATTTTTATAGCCAATGGGTCAGTCTTGTCCACGTGGTTCAGTCCTGTCCACGTGGCTCTAAGAAATCCGGTTTTACCGTAGTGGAAAATGAGAACAAAGAGTTGGTCTTACTCGACTTCCCACGAAGATTCGAGTTTGTATTGACTATAGGAAGCTTAATGCTGCAACTCGTAAGGACCATTTTTCACTCCCCTTCATTGATCAAATACTTGAACGTTTGACGGGCCACGAGTATTACTGTTTCTTGGACGGTTACTCAGGGTATAATCAGATTCTTATTGCTCCTGAGCACCAAGAAAAGACTACGTTCACATGTCCATTTGGGACATTTGCTTATCGTCGAATGCCTTTCGGCTTGTGCAATGCCCCAGCGACATTTCAACATTGCATGTTGAGTCTTTTTTCTGATATGGTAGAACGATTCTTAGAAATCTTTATGGATGATTTCTCTATCTACGGAGATTCATTCACTCAATGTCTCCACTATTTAGAACTTGTCCTCCAACGTTGTACGGAGAAAAATCTGACACTAAATTGGGAGAAATGCCACTTCATAGTAAGACATGAAATTGTCTTGGGTCATGAAATCTCCAAGAAAAGAATTGAAATGGATAGAGCCAAGATTGAGGTTATTGCTAAGCTTCCCATGCCCAAATGCGTGAAGGATATTTGATCCTTATTAGGACACACCAGTTTTTACCGAAGATTTATCAAGAATTTTAGCAAGATTGCTAGACCCTTGACTAATCTGTTAGCTAAGGACGTGTCCTTCACTTTCGATGCTGAATGTATGAATTCTAGGAGAAGCTTAAGAGAGAGCTTATTTCTGCACAAATCATATCTGCACCGGATTGGTCTAAGCTGTTCGAAATCATATGCGACGCTTCTGATTTTGCCATAGGCGCTATCCTAGGATAGCGCATTGATAACAAGCAGCACGTGATTTACTACTCTAGTAGGACTCTCAACGATGCTCAATTTAACTGCACTACTACTGAGAAGGAATTCTTGGCAGTAGTGTTTGCCTTAGAGAAATTTTGTCCCTACCTACTAGGATCCAAAACCACCATTTTCACCGATCATTCTACGCTTAGGTACCTCATGATGAAGAAGGATGTCAAGGCCCAACTCATTCGTTGGATCCTCCTTCTTCAAGAATTTGATCTCAAGATTCGAGACAAGAAAGGCGTAGAAAATGTCATTGCTGACTATCTCTCACGAATCCAAAATTCTCCATGCAACGAATTGCCCATAAATGAGGACTTTTCTGATAAAAATCTCTTAGCTATCTTTAGGGAATCTTGGTTTGCTGATATAGTGAATTACTTAGTCACTACCCAAACTCTGTCTCATTGGTCCAAAAATGATATATACCGGTTCTTATCTCAAGTTCGGTATTTCTTTTGGGAGGAACCATATCTTTTAAGTACTGTTCTGACCAAATTATTAGGAGATGCATTCCCGATGAAGAGGTTAAGAGTGTTTTATCCTTTTGTCACGAACTTGCATGCGGTGGACACTTTGGTCCCTACAAGACTGCTGAAAAAGTGCTACAAAGTGGGTTATATTGGCCCACTTTGTTCAAAGATGCTTTTGAATTTTGCAAGACGTACCCTAGATGCCAGTTGGTGGGAAGGATCTCAAAACGAGATATGATGCCCCTCAGCCCAATTCTAAAAATAGAACTCTTTGATGTTTGAGGCATCAACTTTATGGGTCCATTTCCTAACCCATTTGGAAACCAATACATATTGGTTGCTGTAGACTATGTGTCCAAGTGGGTAGAAAACATTCCAAGTAGAACTAATGATAATAAAGTTGTCATAAAGTTTTTAAAAGAGAAAATTTTCTCACGCTTCGGAACCCCTCGTGCTATCATCAGTGATAATGGTACTCACTTTTGCAATAGATCCTTTGAAGCTCTTATGCGAAAGTATGCCATAACTCATAAGTTGTCCACACCTTATCATCCTCAAATTAGTGGGTAGGTTGAGGTCTCCAATAGACAAATCAAGTATATTTTAGAGAAGACTGTGAATTAAAATCAGAAAGATTGGTCTACCAAACTTGTAGACATCCTATGGGCCTACAGGACCACTTTCAAGACCGTTCTTGGGATGTCTCCTTATAGGTTAGTCTTTGGGAAGGCTTGCCACTTACCCGTTGAGTTAGAGCGCCGGGCCTTATGGGCAATCAAGTAGTTAAATTTCGACTTGACTAAGGCCGGTGACCTTCGAAAATTACAAATTTCTGAATTAGAGGAGTTGAGAAATGAGGCCTATGAAAATGCTAAGATCACTAAAGATAGAGTTAAGATTTTTCATGATAAACACATCATAAGAAAAACTTTTATCCCTGGACAAAAAGTCTTACTCTATAATTCTAGGCATCATCTTTTTTCAGGAAAATTAAAATCAAGATGGACTGGGCTATTCATTGTAAAAATCGTGTTTCCACACGGTGCTGTAGAGACCAGTGACACAAAGAATGGAAATGACTTTAAGGTAAATGGTCAACGTCCTAAACCTTTCTTGGAATCGGTGCCGGTAAATGAAACGGCTATGGGTCTTTTTGACCCAGTGTATTGGTAACTTTCCTCTTTTCCATTTTATTTCATGCATACGATACATTTCTTTCATACATTGGGGATAATGCTTGAGATAAGTGTGGGGTAGGGCTCTAACATGACTAATATAACTAAAAAAAGAGAGAAGAAAATAAAGAAATATATATATAAAAAAACTTTCTGAAAGGTAAGAACAATATTTTGATATATTTTTTGTAAGAAATTAAGTCAATTTTAAGGAACAGGAAAATGATAATTAGGATTTCTTATACTTGATCAAAATAAGATAACTTGTTTGATTTTCAGGGTTAGGAAGAAAATTGATGAAAGTAATTTAGTCTTGATTTTTACCTTGAAGAAATATGCACACTTTATACACTTACACACTTAGGGCTCAAAGACAAAAATTCTTATGCCTTATAATATATATATATATATATATATATATATATATATATATATATATATATATATATATATATGCAAATCTAATTATTGATTAGGTAGGTGCTTTGGCGTAAGCAAGCCTTGGTATTTATGCAAAAGATAATTAGATAAGTTTGAGAAAATATATATATAAATCCTCTGATTAAGCTGGGTATTTGTGCCTCATGAAACATAAGTATTGACGCCTAAAAGGGGTACATTTTATAAATAAAAATCCTTGATTTTGTGGCCTTGTCTGCTCGAGTGTTTAAGTCCTTAGGGGTGTTTTCTCACCTGGTGTCCTAAGACTGTCCGGTTTGGGTGTCACCGACTAAAGGCTCATTACATGAGCAGATTAGAAAGCCTAATGAAATTGAGGAATAAATACCACCAAAGATAAATATAAATAAGGCATAGGAGTTAATGTCATGATGGTGCATATGACTCAAGGTAAAGAATTAGATTAGATGAGAAATACAATTTGACTCCTTACTTTGATTGATGACATGTTTTTGAATAGAGATTAAGTTTAGAAATAAAAAGTTTGGTATTCCTATAACTTATAGATTACCTGAACTCTTACAAATATACTTCAAATATTTTCTCTTTTCAAAATTCTTTTCTAAAATACTAACATTTTTTCTCTTTCTTTATGGATTTTGTGGGTGCAATCCACAGAAAACTCTTACGAGACAAAACTCATCCTCTAGGGGTAACCTAGAGGTTTAACGGCTTATTGCATATGCTCAGTACAATCGAGTGACCTGGGAAAGTGGTTTAATAATTGATTAGGATTAGTTTTGATATTTTGCTCGAGGGCGAGCAAAAGATAAGTGTGGGGGTATGATCGATCACATATATTGCATATATATTGTCACATTACCATGTTTATTATCTAAATAAATCATATTAATAAGTCCTATTTTTCTTTATAAAATGCAGGCACATTGCAATAGGATAAGAAAGAGAAACGAGCCAAAAGCCCATCAAATTCTGATTTAATTCAGAATTAATTCAAAATCAGAAAATCAGAGCTGATCATGGTAAATCAAAGAGGTTGAAAACTGGTTAAAACGAATCTTCTCAAATCAATTGGATAAAGGCAAAGATCAAAGGCTGTTTTGTCACATCCTAGAGTTGAAACAGGAAAACCAGTGGGAGATAAAGGGGAATCACCAAACAAGTGAGACCCACCAACCTGGTGTGGTCACCTGGCCACACCATGGCCGCGGAAATGCGGCCATAGCCGCATTTTCGCGGCTTGTTTGGGTTTGTTGGGGGAGCATTTGCTCCCCCTATCTTCGTACGACCTCCCCTGTTTGGTTTTTGTCTATAAATATTGTATTTTTCAGAGAAAAAGTGACCGGAAATTAGTTTAAGTTTTTCTCTTTATTTTTAAGGGTTAGGCTCTTTGTTAGATAGTATAGAAGTTGTATCTCTGTTTGCTAATTTGTCAGTTCAAATACTAGTGAGAGAGAGGAATAGAGTGATTGTAATCTGAAGATTGAAGTGACATCAATAAAAGGATCAAGCTTTCTCTTCTTCCACTCTAATTCATAGGTATGTCTTGCTTTATTTACATGTCTTATTTTTCATCTTCCATGAGTAGCTAAATTTATTTTCTGGGCTCACTATCGTCCCTCTCTTCGATCCTTCTTGTTTTTGAATGGCTTTGATGTAAAGACCCAATGGAATCATATGCATGCCTAAACTAAACCTTTCTTCTTTGAAAGTGTTCTTGAAGGCACATGAGGATGAGTTTGGATCTTTAAACTTCTTCTTCTTTTAAAAACATCACTTGAACTTGTTTTTATTTCATACTTGAAAGACTTGATGATTTAACATTCAATTCAAGATAATTTCTTAAGAAAAAGAGTTAACTTTTTCAAACTATCTTATTTGCTTTGCTTTAAACTTTCTAAACTCAAGCTTAAGTTTTTGCCTATGATCAAGTTGAGGCACTAAGAATTTCAAGAGAAGAACACATCGTTGAGTAGTGAGATAATGAGTCAAGATTTGTTTCCTATATTAAAAACAACCAAACAATTTTTAACACTTTTTAAAGATCACCTTTTCCGAAACCTTCTCTAAGTTTTTCATTTTTTCTTTTAATCACTTCCCCTATCCCCATTCTCTTTTCAACTAAAAAGAAAAAAAAGAAAAACACCAACTCTATTTTTTGTTGCTTAACAAAAATACCGAAAAGCTTCTATCGCATTCCGCCTCGTAAACACGACCCGTTAGCCCAAAGCTACACGGTAATTTTCATTGCTTCTTTATTGCAATCACGCACCAAGGCTCCAAGACATAGGGAGGGGTGGTACCTTGATAGAGGTTGCTCAAGGCACATGACTTGAGATATCAACAACTTTGCAACCATATCAAGGTATCATGAAGGTGGCACATTCACCTTCAGAGATGATTCAAAGGGCAAAATTATTAGTATAGGTAATATCAAAATTGGCTCATCTTCTTTAATAGAAAATGTTGTTTAGGTTGAAGATCTCAAGCATAATCTCTTGAGCATTAGCCAACTTTGTGATAAAGACTTTAAAGTTGTTTTTGATGATTTCACTTGCGATGTTTTAGATAAGAAATAAATATCTGCGTTCACAAAACGAGAACTCAAGAGTTGGACTCAAGAATATTCATTAAAAGAATTAAACATGAACTATCTTATCTTAGAACTCCACAAGAAAATGAAGTCATTGAAAGAAAGAATCGCACTCTTCAGGAGATCGCTAGGACAATGATTAGTGAATACGGACTCCCTCAATATCTATAGGCGGAGGCCGTAAACACTTCATGTTACATATCGAAAAGAATTTATTTTTACAAAAACACTTTCAAAACTTCTTTTGAGATTTATTTTTCAAGAAAACTAAATGTTTCATATTTTAGAGTTTTTTGTTGTAAATGTTTTGTTTTGAACACCAAGGATAATTTAGGTAAATTTGATGCCAAATCTTATGAAGCTATATTTGGGTATTCAAATACTAGTAAGGCATATAGAGTCTTCAATATGTCTACTTTGACTATTGAAGAGTCTATACAAGTCAAGTTTGAGGAATCTAATGCATTTGTGAAGAATGTTGTAAAAATTGATTTCTTAGATGAAGACATAGAGAAAATATCTTTGAAGGACTCACCAATGCAAGAAGATAAGCCAAAAGCTGATGAACATGGTGAAGTTCAAGATATTGAAGTAGAGCCAACACAACCACTTTCAAAAGGATTAGAGATATGCTACAAATCATCCCAAAGACCTCATCATAGGTGATGTATCCAATTGGGTAACTACTCGCTCCAAACTTTATGATATTTGTGGCCATTTTACATTCATTTCACATATTGAGCCCAAGAACAACCTCGAAGCCGGGGGTGACTCATATTGGTTGCTTGCAATGCAAGAAGAGTTTAATAAATTTGAGCACAATAAAGTTTGGCACCTTATTCCTAGGCCCATAATAGACCGACCATTGGTACTAAATGGATTTTTAGGAATAAGTTGGATGAGTTAAGAAACATTATTAGGAATAAAGCTAGATTAGTAGCCCAAGGTTACACCCAAATCGAAGGTAATGATTTTGAGAAAACCTTTAAACCCGTAGCACGGCTTGAAGTCATACGGATGACACTTGCTTTTACTTCAATCAAAAATTTTAAGCTTTTTCAAATGGATATTAAAAGTGCATTTTTGAATGGTTTTATCGAAGAGAAGGTGTATGTTGAATAACCCCCCGGATTTGTTGATCCTACACATACGAATTTTGTTTTCAAACTTGAGAAGGCTTTATATGGTTTAAAACAAGCTCTAAGAACTTGGTAAGAAAGATAATATACTTTGCTTGTTTTAGATAATTTTATGAAAGGTAAAGTTGATACTACATTTGTTGACACTTCAAAAAGACAAGCTCCTAGCAAACCCTTATCTATATACCATATACCTCACGTTATCGTAATCTGAATATAACAACCCAAATTACAAAACAACACAATGAATTATTAATTAGTATCTTATTATTATTACTCATCTGACCCATATATCTAGGTATGTGCCCTAGCGTCCCAACATACATGCATCCATATATGAGTAAACCAAGGTTGTTATTGAAAACTGATGATGAAATCAATGGGTTATGTTTACAATAGGTCCCGTATTTACCCAGGACCACGGCCCAGGATATTACGGTCTGACCCAGAACTTGCCACTAGGCAAACAAGAGGTTGGTTTGTATGCCCATTCAGGAATGTAATAGGAGGTACGGAGCCAGGGCTCCCCTCGGACTCCTGGAGACCCTCAGATAAATCTGAAAGTTTGAGTTGCAAAACATACCTAATACCACTGTAAACAAATCATCACTTGAAGTCCATCAGTTTTTCCCTTACTCGGTATATGTTGGCCTTTTTATCGTTTATTATTATATAATTATCATATTACGGGAATAGCAGGAGCATGACAGGTTCAGGAGTTACAGGAGTATATAAGTACTAGAAATACAGGTCACTGTATATAATACATGATAGCCAGACAAGATTTTTGAAATATAATAATCACAAGTCAAGTGGTAATATATCAGGTAACATGTGATAAGTGATATCAAACAGGTGTCAGGTGATAACATGCTGGTGCTAGGTGATAGCATGCAGGAGTTAGGTGTCAAGTAATAGCATACCAAGTATTAAGCACATTAAATATCACCATCATATATCATGATATTGGAAAGTAATACCAATATAGGGGATCAATATGAATACAAGAAAATAGTATTAATACAGGGGATCAGTACGAATACAGAAAAATGATACAGTTTTGAAAAATAGTATAAGTAAAGATTTCAAACTCTTCACAACCATTAATAAAAGAATAATAGTTGAAATATCAAGCAGGCCAGCGGGTAAGTAAGCAAGCGAACATCAAGCAGAGCTGGAGCGAAGCAAACGTACAACACTAGACGCCATCACGCTTGGCGTGGTTATCGCTCGCGGCACGGCTAAACGCACACGACGGAGCGAGCGTATGAACATTATTCTACCGTGTGTGATAAAGCGCGCTCACAGTGTAACTACGCTCGAACGGAGTTAGTGACAAAGTGCTGACGCTTGGTCCGCTTGCTAGGCGTAGCATATAGAAAGTTCAGAGAAATTTAAAAACTTCAGAGAGGTTAAACCCGAAGGTTATAGTAGAAACTACAAAGTTGTTAAGCTCGGAGGCTGAGCAAGTACGTGCAAAAGATGTTAGAACCAAACAGCACATGCAAGCAAGAGAACCGACAAGCAGTTAAGCCCAGAGGCTAAGCAAACAGGTGTATGTTGGCCCAAAGGTCCATCGCTCTAGTTTTGATGATGATTAACTACTGTAGTTATAGTTTACTAATAATCTTGTGTTTATATAATTTCAGTTGTTGACCAAGATATTAGCAGGTGTTTAGCTTCAACAAAGGAGTTTTGAAAGCAAACAAATGTAGATTCAAGAGCTTGCACGTTAAGATCGCATCTAGCATTCAGTTGGAGTCAAGCTCATTGGATCGCGTTTGGATCGAGTCGTCTTGGAGATAAGAAGACCTCAGTTTGTTTAGTTTAAGATTGTGTTTAGATCTTGTGTAAAGGTAGATAGTGTTGATATGCTCAAGTTGACATACACACACAAGTTTAAAGTTTATTGGTTTTGATTTAACCGGTTTTGGATTACATATCAAAAACATAGATATATATCTTATATGTATATTGGATTCTATCCATATACAATATGCTTCAAATTTGTTTCAATATCATGTGTTTGTATTTATATAAGTTTTGGAGAAAACGATTTTTCGTTTCAAAATCCAAGTTTTAGAAAATACGATTTTTGTGTTTAAGCCTAATTTTCATATCACAAAATTGGTTCAAATAGTTTGTAATATGTGTTGATTTTTGGTCACACATGTTGGGTATTCAAACATCTTACAAGAACTTATTTTTGTGGAATTTATGTGATTTTATAGGATTTAATTGGTATTAAATTAACCAAGTTTTCAGTCTCAGAATTTCCCTGCCAAACACACAGGCGGTGGACTGGACGATCAACCGGACTAGGAGTCGGTTGACCGGACCGGTCGACCGATGTGCATGCAAACATGCACATGGCCAGCCTAAAAGTCCGGTCAACCGCGCGGTCGACCGACTGAAAGCACCCAACTCTCGGGTGCTGGCCGGTCGACCGGGTGGTCGACCGAAGGCTTGGCCAGGTTGACCGGGCGGTCGACCGGAAGGGCATTTTTGCCCTTTCCTGCTGCCAACGGGCAGAATTTTTGCAGGCTTATAAATAGCCCCCTCTTGGGCTGATTTCAATAAGAATTTTTAGAGCTTCTCTTTCCATCTTATATGAGTTTTTTAGAAAGAGTTTTAAAGAGTTTTTGTGTTAAAAAGATTTATCTTTTATTTGTTTTCAAGGGCTGAAAAAATCAAAGAAAAAGAAAGTCTTTGAGAAAATTGTTTTGATCTTCATTTCTATTTCATTCTAGTATTTCTCAAGTATTTTTCTTTGTGATTTATTTTTCAAACACCTTGATTTTTCACACTTGAGCTATCATATCTATCCTATCTATAGGATCTTGTTTTTTGGTGAGAAAATTGGTTTGTGTCTTTGTGATCACCAAGGCTGTTTGTGGTCTTTAAAATCACCAAGAGTTGAAATCTTTCTTTGCTTTGGGTTTGTATTCATCTCTCTTGTGTAGAGGTGATTGAGATTATAATTTGGGTTTGTTGTTATCCCTCTTGTGTAGAGGTGATTGTGGTTGGTTTGGCTAAGTGCCTTATCCCTTTAGTGTGAGGTGATTGTTATTTGGCTTAGTGCACATCCCTCTAAGTGTAGAGGTGATTGTTATTGTGCCTAGTCTCTTGTGTAGAGGTTGTGTTGTTAGAGAGAGGTATTGTGTACTCCTAGTTTGTAATTACCAAATTCTCGGTGGAGGTTCCCTGTGTGGGAGTTCCTGTGTGGACATATAGTGAAAATTCTTCTGTGTGAAGGCGGGGACGTAGAGCAATGGCTCGAACCTCGAAATATATCTCGGTGTTTACGATTGATCCACTATCTCTAAACTCTCTCTCTTTTATATCTTGCATGGCATTATATTCATATCATATATATGCTTGGTATTGTTTGTGTGCCTCACTAGTGTTGAACCAAGAGAGCTTCATATAGCACCTCAACTCTTATTTAGACGAATTTGGAGGAGATAGTCCAGAGCCCATCATCGGAAATTCGGTTACACTCTTTGGTTACACTCAGTGTGTTGCAATTAGTTTTTAATTTCGTATCATTTGTCATTAGATTAGCCATACACCTATTCACCCCTCTCTAGGTGTATTTTCAGTGTATAGCTAGACCGTGCCTGACGAGGCTACACAGTTAAGCTCGGCTCGCGACACACGGTATAACTATTAAAATCCAAAGGGTTTAAGTCTGAAGACTGAGCAGAGCGGGAGCATAGTAAGTCGTACCTGATGAGGTGCCCAATAGGCTAATTACACAGTCACACAGCTTAGCTAGGCTCCCGACGAAGCTGAAAAATCCAGGGAATTTAAGCACAAAAGCTGATATAAAACTGTAGAGTGGTTAAGCCCGGAGCCTAACGACCACGAAAGGTCAACCACGCATGATAATAGAGGAGATATCACAGCAATATATAAGCACAGGAATTGAGCTACACTATTACAAGCATTCGTCACACTGATATAGATACATATTCATAGAATACGTGTACACACCCATGCCAATACAATACATAATACTGGTACAATTACACATGTCCACTACAATTTCACCTATACAAACATACAGTCCCAGAAATACAATAAAAATCACAAAAATTATAATAAAAACACCCGTCGAAGTAGGGTACCAAGAAATGCGAGAACATTTGCCTAATATTACAAAAAATGTCGTGAGATCCTCGAAGTCTGAAATTCGAATACGAAATACGCGCAGGCATTCAATATATTAAATATATAATATACATATATTTTTATTAACAGAGAGAGGAGTAAGAAAGAGAAAGAACAGAGAGAGATTGGGGGATAGACAGAGAGATAGAGCGTGAGAGAGAGAGAGAAAGCAGGTGAGAGTGAGATAGAGAGAGCGAGTGAGAGAGAGAAGAATAAGAGAGAGAGGGTCAGGGTGAGCGAGAGAGAGAAGAATGAGAGAAAGAAAGCTAGGGATTGAGAAAGAGAAAGAAAGAATAGTAGAGAAAGAGAGAGATGTAAGTCACCTAGAGGGGGGTGAATAGGTGACAAGCTAATCTAATGCACAACAATACGGAATTAAAACTAATTATGCAACCTAAAAACTATTATGCAAACACACAACGTATAACCAAAGAGTGTAGTCAAATTCCCTATGAAGGGCTCTAGACTATCTCCTCAAGATTCCTCTTGATTAAGAGTTGAGGTGCCACTATGGCTTTCTTGGTTGAATACAAGTGTGAGCAAACAAACAACACAAGCATATATACCAATTAAGCACAAATGTATCAAGTACATAAAGGGATGAATAATATAAGCATGCAAGATATAAAAATACAAGTAGGAGAGAGAGAGAGAGAGATATGAGCAATCACAAACACGGGAGAATTATTTCGAGGTTCGAGCACACTTGCTCTACGTCCCCATCTTCAACACTATGAAGGATTTTCACTAAAACCGATCTCACAAGATCACTTGGTGCCGCAACACCTACAATAAGCTCCCTCAAGAACTCTTGGACCCACAAGTCCCTCGCTTGTTCTCGCAAGAACAACACACGCAAATACACTTGCTTGCCAAGGCCGTACCTCTATAAATTCCCAATCAAAGGGGGTGGAACAC
The DNA here is from genome assembly GCA_038442645.1 of Agave tequilana. Taxonomy (NCBI): domain Eukaryota; kingdom Viridiplantae; phylum Streptophyta; class Magnoliopsida; order Asparagales; family Asparagaceae; genus Agave; species Agave tequilana. The sequence goes on from JAVJIF010018586.1 coordinate 58,613, forward strand.
TTATGATCACTTCTCTTGATCACAAAAACTACTCTCACAAACAAATATCCCTAGAGGATTGATATAGCAATAGATGGCTCAAGCTTGTATAAGAAAACAAGATAGATTTGTGGAGAAAAAACTCAAGAAAAACTCTTTTGAAAAAGATTAAGAAAACACTCTTGATAAACTCTCCTTTTGATATGGAAGTTTTAGTCTAAAAACATATGGATAAAAACTCTAAGAGAGATGAGAAAAACTGGCTCTAAAATATCTCCAAAATCTTAACTAAAACTGGCCAAGAGAACCCCAATTTATAAGGTTCAAAAAACTAGCCGTTGGGCTCAGTTTTCTGGCTAAAATGACATGCCTGTCGACCGGCCGGTCGACCGGCCAACGGTCATTTTTCAGACCGTTGGGGTTACCGGTCGACTGCACCCAGATCTTGACCAGTCAGTTGACAGCTCGGTTGATAGAAGCAAGAACCAGAGAGCACTGCTCCCTTGGTCAGTCGACTGCTCGATCGACCGGGGCCAAATCCAGAGAGCAAGCTCTCTGGATCGGTCGACCGCCTGATCGATTAGCCCTCAAGCCAGGGCAATGTGCACGTTCTGTGCACATCGGTCGACCACTCGGTCAATCAACCTCTGGTTCGGTCAACCGGTCGGTCGACCGCTAGAAGCCCAAGGACAAGGTTTATAAGGATAAAAGCTTGGTCTTTTAAAACCCTAACATATTATTTAAATTTCATAAAAATCCACAAAAATAAGTTCATTGAAATACTTTGAAGTACAAATATGTGTGATCAAAAATCAACACATATTACAAACATGTTGAGCTATTTTTGCGATATAGAATTAAGCTTTAAACAAATACTGGTATTTTTCAAAACCAATCTTTTAAATGAAAAATTGATTCTTTCAAAACTTGTCCAAATACAAAAACAAGATATTAAAATACTTTTTAAGTATAGTGTGTATGGATATGATCAACACACATATAAGATGAACTATCTTTTTTTTTTGACAATAAGCTCTAAACATAGTTTTGATAAATATAAAACTTAAACACATGATATAGAAACATAAAATAAGTTTTTCTAAACATTGTGAAGTAACAATGTGTATGGATGTATCAATACATATATAAACCTTGTAAACTTGTTTTGATGAAATCTAATCATAAAATATAAAGATGTATACTTTGAAGCTCAAAACCAAAACAATATTTTTCAAAAACTAAAAACTATTTAACATGAAATGTTTTAAAATCTTTTGTGTGTGTGTGTAAGTATAATGAGCTTGAGAAATCCATAACTAATCTATCCTTTATTTTTATTTAAAAATAAAATCTTAAATACTTACAAACTTAGACTCAAGTCTTCATAAAAATCTTCTCCATCTTGACTTGGTCCAAACCTTGATCCAAAAACCTAGACTCCTCTTGAGTACATAATGCGATCTTGAAGCGCCAGCTCTTGAATCAGCACGTGCTAGCTTCAAAACTTGACTTCGAATCTTTTATTGAAGCTAAACACCGACTAAGATCATGATCAAATATCTGAAACTTATTAAATACAAGATCATTAGTACTATAACTACATGAGTTAATCATCATCAAAACTAGCATGAAGGACCTTTAGGCCAACAATCTCTCCCTTTTTGATGATGACAAAACTCATGGAGTTATATATGCATGGATTAAAGATAAGCTTCATAGAAGCTCCCTCTTAACTTATGAATGGCAATAAATATAAAGATATTCAATGAAGGCTCATAAACAAAACAAAAATATATACATAAACAACAAATATTAAAGCATTTTAATATCTTACTAACCTTTCTCTGCAGATTCAAAACCACTCATCAAAAGAAGACAGTAGATTCAATCGACCAAAACCACTCATCAAAAGAAGACAAAGCAGACAGACACACTCATCAAAAGAAGACAAATTAAACAGCATCAAACTGATAGCACACTTACCTCAAAAGGCGCATTCACCAGCTCAAAAGCAGACGCACTCACCAGACGCATTCATCTCCAGCTCAAAAGCAGACGCACTAATTCAAAAACGACAGCACGTAAAGAAGATTCAAAACAGTGTGCTCAATTATGAAAGACAACTCATCATGCACTAAGAACTCTGGAGGGATCGGCACTCTTCTATAAATTCGGTGCTTCTCCATTCATTAGGGACACAGCTACTATCAGCAATCAGCTACAATTTACCACAACCTTCTTCAACCACTCCTCAGCCAACATTCCCAAGCTGTATTCATATCTTATTTTGTATCCAGTTTCAAAAGTTTTTGTATCAAGACAAAAATTGTAAGTTCTTATTCCATCTGTAATTTTCATTCAAATTAATAATATCATCATTTCCATTCTATCCTTTTCTGTCTGATTCTACTTGTTTGCTTCCTGTTCTGTGTTTTGGTATCAGAGCCATCTTTTTGCATTGCTATCATCATTAGTACATATCAATTGCATATTACACTCTGCATTAGCATTGGTAAGCGTTGGTAAGCTAGTAAGACCGTTGGTAAGCCCGCAGATTGAATAGGGTGTTCCAGACATAGTGTTCCCATGTTCCTGTTAAAGCTAGAGCTGTATCATGCTTTTGATCATGCATTAGTTATGGCTAACATTGTAAGAAGGATGATTCTAGGTTCCAATTCATTCTCAGGCTCAAATAAGAAGATAGTAAGAAGTAGAGAGGATATAATTCATGAAGATTATTTAGAATGAAAAATTCCAGGTGAAAAAATAGAAAACATTTATAGCATAGGTACATTTGATTTCAAAACATCATACGCAATTAAAACTCATGAAGAAACATTCAATATACAAAATAAATTTCAAACTATTCCATTATTATCTAAATTAACATTACAAGAATTTCTAAAAAAAGGATTTCGTTACATACATTTTGGTCTAGTACAAGTAGCCATTAAACCCTTAGTTCATACAGGCGTAGATATTCCTGTGTGTATAGCTTTAAGAGATAAAAGATTAAAAAGATATAAGTCATTCATTTTATCCATGATTCAAACTAATATATGTAATGGTCCAGTCTATTTCAATTGTATGCCTAACTACTCAGTATCATTAACTGATCCATTATTTTTAAATTCATTAATCCTAGATATTCATTTACAAGGCGACAAATTTGAAAAATTTACTGAATAAGTAGCAGTCATGTATAAAATGTATTTCAAACTAATGAACTCTCAAATGAACCCTAAATTCAAAATGATAAATACTTCTACACAAAAAGAAGCTGTCTTACTTCAAATTGAAGCAGAACATTCAAAAATATTCGTCCCTAGAAGATTAAAATGGAATGAGATCACTATTCCAGAAGAATTTAGGATTGAGAATCCTCAATCCCCTAGGGATATAGAAAGAACAGAAATTTCTTATATTATTGAAGAAAATGATGGAACTGTATTAATACGTTTTAACTCGCTACGAGAAAGACCTTCAACCTCCTTTTCTACTAGGTATACTGAACCCAGTAGAAAGTCACATTCAGATTATTCATTCTAACAACTCATTAAAGTATTTCATAAATCTCCTCTTTCAGAAATGGATCAAGGAAATTATTCTCCAACATCATCCCAGATGAAAGGAGATTTCAGTAGTGAAATTAATGTTATCACCCGTAATAAACCATTCATCAATAATAGTTTTGAATTAATGAAAGACTTTAGAGAAGAATCAGAATATTTTAATTGGTTCTCAGAATTTGATAATACTTACAAAGAAATATTAATAAAGGAATGGATCACTGACATGGAAAAACACAAAATTAATTTTAACTTTGAAATATGGTTAGAATATTATTTAATAAATCAAGGAATTCAAAACCCATATAACCAATCTCGAATTGATGTTCAGACTAGTTTGTACAAACAATGGCAATTAATAGACGGTAAAACTGTAACTTCTATTTATCCCCCACTGCAATCTATAAAAATTAATACCAATGAAGGACAAATTACTGCTTCACCTTTTAAAAAAGGTAAAGATAATAACGAACCAGTTAATATCGAAGACATTAAAAAGATATATCATCAAAATAATTATTCAAATCAAATGTTGCATACAATAGCACAACAAATTGATTCATTATCGACAGAAATTAAAGGAATTCAGAAAGAAATAAATCCTAAATTTCCACTAAGTTACTTAACGCCACATTTTTAGCCAACCAATTTACCAATAGAATATGAAGAAAAAATTCAACCAATAAATTTACTAGGACAAATAACTCAAGCTCTAGAAAAAATTAATGAAAATATTCCAAGCACATCAAAGTTAAATATGATTGAAGAACAAAGTAAATCAGAATCTGAATCTGCAGATGATTTAGATAATTCATTGGTACAACAAATAAATCAAATAGAAGATGATATTCAAGGACCAGATCAAAATTTAGAAATTAATCGAATTCATAAAAAATACAAGAAAAATAATAATTCATATAGAAATAACTAGCATAAAGGCAAAATTAGGAATTATTACCCTAGGCCAACCCTTCCAGATATTCAATATGAGGAAAGAGCAATGTTCCATTCAAGTTATGATGGTACTTCAGTCTACGAATGGAATATAGACGGAAAAAGTGAATATGAAATATTAAATACTTTGCAAGAGATAGGCATGGCAGTAACTGCCTATAAAACAAATAGATTACCAGAACAAAATGCCACTGTTTACATAGTCACTGGATTCACTGGTCAATTAAAATATTGGTGGGATAATTCATTAACCCTAGAAGAAAAATAAACTGTTTTAAATCATGAAGTAGAAGTAGAAGATGCTCGAGGAACAATTACTACAAAAAATGATTCCGCTAGTTTTCTCATTGTTACAATAGCAACACATTTTGTAGGAAATCCTGCGGAAGAATTAGGATCTTCAAAAATATTCCTTACTAATTTAAGATGTCCAACTCTTTCTGATTTCAGATGGTACAAAGATATGTTTTTAACTCATGTGTTAAAGCGATCCGATTCAACCAAATCATTTTGGAAAGAAAAATTTATTACTGGTCTACCTAATTTATTCTCACAAAGAGTTTTTACGAGTATTAAAAAGGCTATGTGAATTGAAGATGATAATATTAATTTTAGTACCATAACATATGGGCAATTATTTGCATTTGTTAAAAAGGAAGCCTTACAATCCTGTCAAGAGTTAAAATTTCAAGCCAAATATGGTAACAAACGAAAAGAAATGGGCTCCTTCTGTGAAGCATTTGGCATCACAGGAATAAGGGCTCCTTCAACAGAAAAAAGACATAATCAAAAGATGAGTTCCTATAAAAAACATAAGCCAAGAAAACATAAATATTCTCAACATCATTCAAACGAAGACTACTATAAAAATAAATCCAAAAGAATTACTTGTTACAAATGTGGCAAACCTGGTCACCTGGCAAGTAAATGCAGATCAAAAGGAAAAAATAAAATTAATGAAATTATAGATGATCTATCCGACGTAGACTTAAATATAAGAGAAAAATTAAAAGAAAAATTACATATCTATTCTGAAATTAATAAAATATCTGACAACGACGACTTTTATAATTCATCAAGTTCTAATGGTTCAGACGAGACTACTTGTGCATGTAAACAAATTAATATGATTAATATATTTAAGGGAAATACATTAAAAATACCTAAGGCAAGCAATTTAAAAAAGGATTCGAAAGAATTAATATTTGATATGATACAGCAAATTCCTGACCTAGAGAGACAAAAAGAACACTTAGAAAAATTGAGAGCTCTAATCATAAATGAAGAAGAAGAAAAGGATAATCTAATACAACCTTTTAGTATTTCAAAACTTTTTGAGATTTATCCAATAAATACAAATTTAAGAACCAAACCAAACGATATTCATGAACTCCAAACGGAAATAAAATTGTTAAAAGAAGAAATTAAACATATTAAAGAAAATTTACGACAAGTAGAAACAAAAAAGTTAGGCTATAAAACACAAATGTGCCTTATTCAAATCAAATTGATAAAGGAAAAGGAATTGCAACTATATCAGATATATCGGAAGATGTACCACCCTTCTCACTAAATGAAATTACTATTTCAACTACTGTGCCTTCGGACTCTAAATTCATTTCAGCTATTGAAGGATTTAATTGTCAAAAATGGTTCGTATTCATAACTCTTACTATTAACAATTCCAAAGTAACTTTTACTGCTATGGTTGATTCAGGAGCTGACCACAGTGTAATTAGAGACGGTATCTTTCCAACAAAATATTATGAACCAACAAAAGAAAAATTAGTAACAGCGAATGATTCACCATTAAGAGTCATGGGTAAACTAACAAAAATATCAATATATAATGAAAAAATCTGTTTCAAACACCAATTCATTTTGTTGATGACTTAAATACTGATATAATATTAGGAATTCCATTTTTAACTCAAATTTACTCATTTTGGGTTGATTCAAGAGGATTAGGTACAAAAATTATGGGGCAAAAAATCTTATTTAAATTTATAACTCCCATTAAATACAAAGAATTAAATACCCTGCAAACTAATTCAATTTACCATGGTATAAATTTAATTCAAAGAAAACAAAATAAAATTATGTTCCTACAAGATGATATTTTATATCATAAAATAGAACAACAATTACAAGATGTCAGCACCCAACAAAACATTAAAAAACTTCAAGAATTATATACAAAAGAAATTTGTGCAGATATTCCTAATGCCTTTTGGAAAAGGAAAAGGCATATTGTAAATCTCCCTTATGAAAAAGATTTCTCAGAAAGAAACATTCCAACTAAGGCTAGACCTATTCAAATGAACCATGACTTACTAGAAATATGTAAAAAAGAATTACAAACTTTACTTGATAAGAAATTAATAAGACCTTCTAAATCTCCTTGGAGCTATGCTGGTTTCTACGTAATGAACCAAGCAGAAAAGGAACGAGGAGTTCTGAGATTAGTAATTAATTATAAACCATTAAACAAAGTATTACAATGGATTAGATACCCAATTCCTAATAAAAAGGACTTATTAAAATGATTATACAATGCAAAATATTTTCAAAATTTGACATGAAATCTGGTTTTTGGCAAATTAAAATCGCCGAGGAAGATAGATACATAACAGCATTCACAGTACCATTCGGTCACTATGAATGGAATGTAATGCCTTTCGGATTAAAAAATGCTCCCTCAGAATTTCAAAGAATTATGAATGATATATTCAATCCCTATACAACATTTTCTATAATTTATATTGATGATGTTTTAATATACTCGAAAAATACGGATCAACATTTCAAACATCTTAATACTTCCTTTCATACAGTAAAGAAAAATGGATTAGTAGTTTCAGCAACAAAAATGAAATTATTCCAAACATCTGTTAGATTCTTAGGACATAATATTCATAGAGGAACTATAACACCAATTAATAGATCAATCGAATTTGCAAATAAATTTCCCGATGAAATTAAAGATAAAACTCAATTACAAAGATTCTTAGGATGTTTAAATTATGTATCTGATTTCATCCCAAAGATAAGAATAATTTGTGCACCATTATTCCAAAGATTACACAAAAATGCACCAGCGTGGTCTGATAAGCATACTCAAATAGTTAAACAAATTAAAGAAAGGTCCAATCATTACCATGTCTATACATTCCTCATCCTCATGCATTCATGATAGTCGAAAGAGATGCATCAGACGTAGGATATGGAGGTATATTAAAACAAAGATTTTAACAGTCATCTCATGAGCAATTAGTTAGATTTCATTCTGGTGTTTGGATAGGTCCTCAAAAATCTTATTCCACCATCAAAAAGGAAATTCTTTTTATTGTTCAATGCATTTTCAAATTTCAAGATGATCTTCTAAATAAGAAATTCCTTCTCCGAATTGGTTGTCAATCTGCCAAATTCATTCTTGAAAAAGATGTCCAAAATATTGCATCTAAGCAAATCTTTGCTAGATGGCAAGCCATTCTTTCTGTTTTCGATTTTGATATTGAATATCTTAAAGGTTCAAATAATTCCTTACCTGATTTTCTAACCCGTGAATTCTTGACAACAGATTCAAAATGAGCGCTGACAAAGGCAAATCTCCAATTCAAAAGACTGTCAATTCAAAAGATTATGAGATCAAGGTCTCATCACTTTCATCCTCACCTATTCAAAATTCCAATAGGTTTCAAGTCTTAGGTAATTTTTTCTCCTCTCCCTCATGCCATAACTCCTCAACACCTTCCTCAAAATTTCAAAGCACTTCAAGACCTCAGTCAACATCCGATTCGTCTCCCTATTTCACAAAGAAAAATCCAGAACATTTACTCCTTACTACCTTTAATGAAATTCCTGATTACAAAACTCTCACCTCCTTTGTCAATAAAATCCTACCTCTCGTTGCCAATGGATTCCTGATGACCCACTCAAAAATCAAAGATATTATGAACTTGTCCTAGTTGACTCTGGCTCAATTGAGCTATATCACACTATGGATAAGAACAATCCTGACAAAATCTCCTATTCAAAATGCTGTTGGCCCATAAGGTTACACTCTCCATTTGTTTAGAGTTTTGATGATAACAAACCAAATAGGAGCTATATGGTACTAATTAGTTTGTTAAGATAAGTTTCAGGTTTGTACCATATTTGGAGGCCATTGCTTAGCTATTGCAAGAACTTCTAGGTTCATGAAGCAAAGAAGGCGTTTTGCACATCAAGGAAGGAACATAGAAGAGAAGGCTCTAGCAAGGCATTGCATGGCTCTAGGCTTCAAGATTACTCAAGATAATTTATTAGATTTGTTTTTAGTTTAGAGTTTTGTTAAAGAATAGTGAATAGGTTTGAAGCTCTATCACACACGTTTTTGTGCACATCTTGTTTCCAAACATATTTCCTATAATATGTACAAAAATAGTTTGTATACAATCTTCAGCCTACAAACTCATTTTTATCCATTATATATATCCCTATTCAAAACTATTTGTTAAATATAGATTTCTCCTCAAAATTCCGTTTTTATTTTGGCTTTTGACCTGAGCCGGTCGACCGCCAGGGTCGACCGACCCTATGTCAGGTCAAGCCGGTCGGCCGACCCAGTCGATCGGAGTTCTGGCAGCAGTGCGTATCAGTGTGCACGTTTCACGGTCGACCCGGACGGTCGACCGAGACATGCCTGACTGACAGACTTTTGCTCTCTGTATGTTTGGGTCGACCGGGCGGTCGACCAGAGCCGGCAACGGCTCTTATTTTTGAACTTGCGGTCGACCGGCCGGTCGACCGAGGTAGCCGTTTGAACAGTAACGGCTATCTCCTAAGCTGGTTTATTTTTTGTCCTTTTCTCACTTAAGTGTGTTTAAATGACATGTTTTGGTTTTAATACTTTCTGATTAGCCTTAAATATGTTTTATCTCTAAACCCTAGCCCTCTCCTATAAATAGGGGTGTTTGGGGAGAGGTTCATTTACCAATTAATTACAAGATAAATTTGCAAAAGTTTCAAAAGTTTAAGGCATTCAAAAGAGCTTTGTTTCTTGGTTTTTGTGCTGAAATTCTCTCTCATTTTCTGAAGTTTTTTCAAGAACTCTCTGATTTCTTTTTCTTTTCTCCTTGCACACAAGACCTTCATTCCTACTCATTATTCTCTAAGGACCTTTGTAAGGGAAGAGAATTTTGCAAGAGAGAGTTTGTGGTCTTTTGACTACTAAGAGATTGCTTGTACTTGAGATTGTGGAGTTGGGTACTCCGGTGAATTTGTAACATCTTTGTGATAGTGGAAGTGGTTGGAATCCTTCTGGGGAAGGCGGGGAAGTAGAGCTGGGTGCTCGAACCTCGATAACAATTCTCGGTGTTTGCGTTTGGTTTACTTGCTCTTATTTCTTGCTCTATTTTCATTGCTCTTATTACTTGCTCTCTTCATTCATTGCTATATTCACTTGCTTTGTGAGATTGTTGCATTATAAATTTTAAATTGTGCATTGATTAGCATTATCACCTATTCACCCCCCTCTAGGTGATTTTCAATTGGTATCAGAGCTTGGACTCTAGGTTTGGCTTAACATCCTTAGAGAGATCCTTAAAATTTGCTAATCAACATTTGCATTCCATTTGTTATTCATTAGTAAACATGGCCGATAACATCAAAACCCCTCCTAAATTTGATGGACTCAACTTCCCTATTTGGAAGGTTAGGATGACTATCTTTTTGCAATCTTTAGGTAGCTTAGTAGCTAAATCCTTGACCAAACCCTATGTTGCACCCGATAGTGATGAAAGCACATGGACCGACTTTACCTTTAGAGAATATGAGGCTAACTCCAAGTCCCAAAACTCCTATTAACCGCCTTGAATGAGGATGACCTTACACGGGTAATTCATTGCCAATCCGCCTATGAGATTTGGCAACATTTATTGGTCACACACGAGGGGACTTCACAAGTTAAGAGAGCTAAGATAGATCTCTTAAGGTCCCAATATTAATCCTTTAAAATGATTGATGAAGAATCTATTGATTGTATGATTACTAGATTTACTAAAATCACAAATGCTCTTTCTTCTTTAGGTGATGACATCTCCAATGACCAAAAGGTACGAAAAGTGATTCGGGCACTTCCTACATCATGGGAGATCAAGGCCACCACCTTGAAAGAATTGAACGACAAGGATGAGATGGACCTCATTAGTCTCATTGGGAACTTAAAAACCCATGAGATGGAAAAGAAAGCAAGAGAAGAGGCCGCTCCACTAAAGAAGAAATCCATAGCCTTCAAGTCTTCATCCACTCTTGAAGACGATGAAGAAGATGAAGAAGAAGATGAGGAGCTATCACTACTTGTTCGCAATGTGAAGAGAATGTACCGGAGGAACAAGCTCAACTTCCGAAGGAAATTTGAAGGCAAAGAGGAGAGAAGAATTATATGCTACAATTGCCGAAAACCCGACATATCATGGCCGATTGCCCGGAGTTCAAGAAGAAGATGACCTCCTCCTTCAAGCCAAAGAAACCGGAAGAAAAGAAAGCGTACAAGGCAACTTGGGATTCGGAAAGCGAGTCCGAGGAAGAGGTGGATATAGCGAATATGTGTTTCATGGCAAACACACCAAAGGTAACCCCTCAACCTCTTGATGAAGAAGATGATGAATTAAGTAAAGAAGTTCTTGTTCATGCCTTTGTTGAACTTTCAGAAACCTATGATAATAAAAAGATTGAATGCTCTAAATTGGAAAAGGAAGTTGCTTTTCTCAAAAATCAACTTGCTATTATTTCTAAAGAAAAAGATGAAATTTCTTCAAATCTCATTTCTACCCAAAATGAATTTAGTGCTTACAAAGTTGCTTGTAAAGCAAAATTTCCTAAGATTGATGAAAAAGAAATTTCTTCTTTAAAAACTAGAATTGTGATTTTGAAAAGACTTTAAAGGATTGTGCTTTTAATACTAAGAAACTTGAAGAAATGTTTTCTAAAGAGCACACCTCTCATGCTAAAGATTCACATGTTAAGATTCCTCATGCTCACACTACACATAACACTTCTCATGCTAAATCTTTTCATGCTCACAATTCTCATGCTCACAAATCACATACTCACTATGCTTTTAAATATGGTAGAGTGTATAGATGCACATATTGTGGTAAGAATGGACATTTGGCTAAATTTTGTTATGACCAAATAAATAGATCCAATAATCTTGTTTGGGTTAATGAAACTAACTCTTTAGGACCTAAAAAATGTGGGTACCAAAATCAAGTCCTAAATTATTTGATGTAGGTACACACCAAGGCTCCAAGACGTAGGGAGCGGTGGTACCTTGATAGTGGTTGTTCAAGACACATGACATGGGACATCAATAACTTTACAACCCTATCAAGGTACATGGAAGGTGGCACCGTCACCTTCGGGGATGACTCCAAGGGGAATATCATCGGTATAGGTAACATTCAAATTGGTGCATCTCCTACTATAGAAATGTTATACTTGTTGATGGTTTGAAGCATAATTTGCTTAGCATTAGTCAATTTTGTGACCGTGGACTTAAGGTTGTTTTTGATGATTCTTCTTGCAAAATCTTTGATGTTAAAACCAATGATTGTATTCTCACCGGGTTTCGTGATGATAATGTTTATATCATTGACATGCTTAATGTGGAATGTTCTACTAAATGCTTAAATGCTTTTGATGAAAATTCTTGGCCTTGGCATAGAAGATTAGGACATGCATCTTTTGACCATCTTTCTAGGATTAATTCAAAGGAATTGGTGAAGGGTATTCCTTACTTGAAGTTTGAGAAATACCGCATTTGTGGTGCGTGCCAACTTGGGAAACAAACCAAGTCTTCCTTCAAACCAATCAAGGATATCATGTCAACTAGGCCTTTAGAATTAATTCATATGGATCTTTTTGGACCTACTAAAACTAAGAGCTTAAATGGTAGTAGATTTGCATTTGTTTTAGTTGATGATTTTTCCCGTTTCACTTGGGTTTTCTTCTTGGAACACAAAGATCAAACCTTTTCTCATTTTAAGATTTTTCGAAAAAGAGTTGAAAAAGAAAAGGATTTTTCGATTTTGAGAATAAGGAGTGATAGAGGTGGTGAGTTTGTTAACCAACTCTTCATGACTTATTGTGATGAAAAGGGAATTAAGCATGAAATGTCTTGTCCTAGAACTCCACAACAAAATGGAGTTGTAGAAAGGAAAAATAGAACACTTCAAGAGATGGTTAGGACAATGATAAGTGAGTATGACCTCCCTCAATATCTATGGGCCGAGGCCGTAAACACCACATGCTATATTTCAAACCATATTTATTTATGTAAGAATTCTTCCAAAACATCTTTTGAAATGTATCATTCTAGAAAACCTAATGTTGCATATTTCAAAGTTTTTGGATGCAAGTGTTTTGTTTTGAATACTAAAGATAACTTGGGTAATTTGATGTTAAGGCTTATGAAGCAATCTTTGTTGGATATTCTACTACTAGTAAAGCTTATAGAGTATTCAATAGATCTTCACTTACCATTGAAGAATCCATGCATGTTAAATTTGAAGAATCTAATGTGGTTGTTGAAGATGTTGTAGAGATTGACCCATTAGGTGAAGACATGGAGAGACTATCCTTGAAGGACTCACCCGCTCAAGATGATAAGCAAGAACCAATTGGTGACGTTCAAGAGGATAAAGAGGAAAGCTCTCAACCGCTTCCTAAAGCTTGGAGATATGCCACAAATCATCCCAAGGTGCTCATCTTAGGTGATGTATCTAAAGACCTCGCTCCAAACTCCATGACCTATGTGGTAACTTTGCTTTCATTTCTCATTTTGAACCCAAAAGCATCCTTGAAGCCGAGGCGGACTCATATTGGTTGCTAGCCATGCAAGAGGAACTCAATCAATTTGAGTGCAACCAAGTTTGGCACCTTGTTCCTAGGCCCCACGATAGACCAATAATTGGTACTAAGTGGATCTTTAGGAATAAGATGGATGAGTCCGAAAATGTGATTAGGAATAAGGCTAGGTTAGTGGCCCAAGGTTACACTCAAGTTGAGGGAATTGACTTTGAGGAGACCTTTGCACCCGTAGCACGGCTTGAAGCCATACGGATGACACTAGCTTTTGCATCTTTCAAAAATTTTAAACTTTTTCAAATGGATGTGAAAAGTGCATTTTTGAATGGTTTTATAAATGAAGAAGTTTATGTTGAACAACCTCCCAGTTTTATTGATCATGTTCATCCCGATTTTGTTTTTAAACTTGATAAAGCTTTGTATGGATTGAAACAAGCTCCAAGAGCTTGGTATGAAAGGCTTTCTAGTTTTCTCATTTCAAATGATTTTATTAAAGGCAAAGTAGATACAACACTATTCACTAAGCATGTTGATAATGACATTTTAATTGTGCAAATTTATGTTGATGATATAATTTTTGGTTCTACTAATGAGTTTTTATGCAAGGAATTTGAAAAGGTTATGCAATGTGAGTTTGAAATGTCTTCAATGGGTGAGCTTAATTTCTTTCTTGGACTCCAAATCAAGCAATTGCAAGATGGGAACTTCATATGTCAAGCCAAATACGCAAAGGAACTCGTAAAGAGGTTTGGACTTGAAGACTCAAAGGTTTGCAACACTCCCATGGCAACTACTACCAAGCTTGATAAGGATGACCAAGGTAAAAATGTTGATATTAAATTGTATAGAAGCATGATAGGTAGTCTTTTGTATTTGACGGCAAGTAGGCCGGATATCATGTTTAGTGTGTGTTTGTGTGCTAGATTTCAATCGTGTCCCAAAGAGTCTCATCTTATTGCGGTAAAACACATTATTCGTTATATTAAGGGAACGATTGGAATGGGTCTATGGTATCCAAAAACCGGAGATTTCTCAATGACGAGTTATTCGGATGCCGACTATGCGGGTTGTAGAGTAGATAGAAAGAGTACTAGTGGGACATGTCAATTTCTTGGTAATTGTCTTGTTTCATGGTCCTCTAGGAAACAAAATTCCGTAGCTCTCTCAACTGCCGAGGCGGAGTATGTTGCCGCGGGGGCTTGTTGTGCACAAGTCCTTTGGATGAAACATACTCTCCTTGATTATGATTTGCATTATAACCATATAAAAATATTTTGTGATAATACTAGTACTATACATATGACAAAGAATGCAAATCAACATAGTAAGACCAAGCACATTGAGATTAGATATCACTTTCTTAGAGATCATTTTGAGAAAGGTGATATAGATATTGATTATGTTTCTACGGATTTGCAACTAGCCGATATTTTCACTAAACCACTTGATTTTGCTAGATTTTCCTTCATTTGTGGTGAACTTAATGTTTGTGTTATTGAATAAAAATGTTTTCATAACCCTTTTTGATGTATGACAAAAAGGGGGAGAATGAGTTTTTATGATAGAATTATGAGTTCATATGGTTTTGGTTCCATATGAGTTTATACATGTTTAATTAGTTTTCATGATTTCTTGTTTTTGAGTTAGTTTTTATGATAGAATTATGAGTTCATATGGTTTTGGTTCCATATGAGTTTATACATGTTTAATTAGTTTTCATGATTTCTTGTTTTTGAGTTTAAGTGTTTTGCAAGCATATTTTGATTTTTAATCATATGGTTTTTGGTTTGATGGTTTTTGCTTGCACCTTACATTGTTTTTATGATAGCATAATTTGAGGGGGAGCTTACTCCTCCTCTATATTTTTGCTTATAGCCTATTTGTTTTGTCATCATCAAAAAGGGGGAGATTGTTGGCCCATAAGGTTACACTCTCCATTTGTTTAGAGTTTTGATGATAACAAACCAAATAGGAGCTATATGGTACTAATTAGTTTGTTAAGATAAGTTTCAGGTTTGTACCATATTTGGAGGCCATTGCTTAGCTATTGCAAGAACTTCTAGGTTCATGAAGCAAAGAAGGCGTTTTGCACATTAAGGAAGGAATATAGAAGAGAAGGCTCTAGCAAGGCATTGCATGGCTCTAGGCTTCAAGATTGCTCAAGATAATTTATTAGATTTGTTTTTAGTTTAGAGTTTTGTTAAAGAATAGTGAATAGGTTTGAAGCTCTATCACACACGTTTTTGCGCACATCTTGTTTCCAAACATATTTCCTATAATATGTACAAAAATAGTTTGTATACAATCTTCAGCCTACAAACTCATTTTTATCCATTATATATATCCCTATTCAAAACTATTTTGTTAAATATAGATTTCTACTCAAAATTCCGTTTTTGTTTTGGCTTTTGACCTGAGCCGGTCGACCGCCAGGGTCGACCGACCCTATGTCAGGTCAAGCCGGTCGGCCGACCCAGTCGACCGGAGTTCTGGCAGCAGTGCGTATCAGTGTGCACGTTTCACGGTCGACCCGGACGGTCGATCGAGACATGCCTGACTGACAGACTTTTGCTCTCTGTATGTTTGGGTCGACCGGGCGGTCGACCGAGAGCCGGCAACGGCTCTTATTTTTGAACTTGCGGTCGACCGGCCGGTCGACCGAGGTAGCCGTTTGAACAGTAACGGCTATCTCCAAAGCTGGTTTATTTTTTGTCCTTTTCTCACTTAAGTGTGTTTAAATGACATGTTTTGGTTTTAATACTTTCTGATTAGCCTTAATCCTAGCCCTCTTCTATAAATAGGGGTGTTTGGGGAGAGGTTCATTTACCAATTAATTACAAGATAAATTTGCAAAAGTTTCAAAAGTTTAAGGCATTCAAAAGAGCTTTGTTTCTTGGTTTTTGTGCTGAAATTCTCTCTCATTTTCTGAAGTTTTTTCAAGAACTCTCTGATTTCTTTTCTTTTCTCCTTGCACACAAGACCTTCATTCCTACTCATTATTCTCTAAGGACCTTTGTAAGCGAAGAGAATTTTGCAAGAGAGAGTTTGTGGTCTTTTGACTACTAAGAGATTGCTTGTACTTGAGATTGTGGAGTTGGGTACTCCGGTGAATTTGTAACATCTTTGTGATAGTGGAAGTGGTTGGAATCCTTCTAGGGAAGGCGGGAAGTAGAGCTGGGTGCTCGAACCTCGATAACAATTCTCGGTGTTTGCGTTTAGTTTACTTGCTCTTATTTCTTGCTCTATTTTCATTGCTCTTATTACTTGCTCTCTTCATTCATTGCTATATTCACTTGCTTTGTGAGATTGTTGCATCATAAATTTTAAATTGTGCATTGATTAGCATTATCACCTATTCACCCCCCTCTAGGTGATTTTTAAATGCATTATCAAAAGAATCATTAAACTAACAGAATGGGCAAGCTTTGCCACGATGAAAGATTTTACAGTCAACTTTATTCCAAAGGGTTACTCCTATCATGATTATCGAATGGCATGGTATCGTGCATAACTCTACAGGCCATTTGATCACTCATGGTTCTTTACTTTTCATTCAAACTGCAAAGGAGACTTTCCAATCTGGTTCTATGAATGGTGGCATTCATATGGACCGACCACGGACATTCTACCGCCTACCGTACTCAAAGGATTTAATCTTTACCTACTGAAGACCAAAGGATTGCACTACGTAACAACAGTACAATTCTATAAAGAATTCATGGTTTCATGGATTTTCTGCTGGAGTTACAAAATTGCTCAACACTATAGTCTTGCAGATAAATTTTCAATGAGTCTCTTCAGAGAATTCAAGATTAAATGGTGGGACAAATTCAATCAAGCACTCTGTTCTAACATGACAGTTACCGAATTCATCACCACTGGCAAAAAACTTCAACATCAAATTCAACAGGTTGGTAAGACAGCAGACTCTCCCATAACTCCAAAATCCACTCACAAAATTTCGGTTTCAATTCAAGAAGATTCAGATTCCGAGGACGAATTCCAGCAATTCTTAAAATTCTAAAATTCAAAAAAAATGCAGAAGCACCTCAACAGGTCACGAGCAAGCTCAACAACGTCCTCTTCATCAGTTGATCCAATCGGTGGACAAGATCCATAAAAAAAAGGGCGGGGGGGGGGGGGGGGGGGGGAAGGCTTTTACTAACCTTTTCTCTGCAGATTCAAAACCACTCATCAAAAGAAGACCGTAGATTCAATCGACCAAAACCACTCATCAAAAGAAGACAAAGCAGACAGACGCACTCATCAAAGACGCACTTATCAAAAGAAGACAAATTAAACAGCATCAAAGTGATAGCACACTTACCTCAAAAGGCGCATTACCAGCTCAAAAGCAGACGCACTCACCAGACGCATTCATCTCCAGCTCAAAAGCAGACGCACTAATTCAAAAACGACAGCACGTAAAGCAGATTCAAAACAATGTGCTCAATTATGAAAGACAACTCATCACGCACTAAGAACTCTGGAGGGATCGGCACTCTTCTATAAATTCGGTGCTTCTCCATTCATTAGGGACACAGCTACTATCAGCAATCAGCTACAATTTACCACAACCTTCTTCAACCACTCCTCAGCCAATATTCCCAAGCTGTATTCATATCTTATTTTGTATCCAGTTTCAAAAGTTTTTGTATCAAGACAAAAATTGTAAGTTCTTATTCCATCTGTAATTTTCATTCAAATTAATAATATCATCATTTCCATTCTATCCACACAAGCATATATATCAATTAAGCACAAATGTATCAAGTACATAAAGGGATGCATAATATAAGCATGCAAGATATAAAAATACAAGTAGGGGAGACAGAGAGAGAGAGAGAGAGAGAGAGAGAGAGAGAGAGAGAGAGATATGAGCAATCACAAACACGGGAGAATTATTTCGAGGTTCGAGCACACTTGCTCTACGTCCCCATCTTCAACATTATGAAGGATTTCCACTAAAACCGATCCCACAAGATCACTTGGTGCCGCAACACCTACAATAAGCTCCCTCAAGAACTCTTGGACCCACAAGTCCCTCGCTTGTTCCCGCAAGAACAACACACGCAAATACACTTGCTTGCCAAGGCCGTACCTTTATAAATTCCCAATCAAAGGGGGTGGAACACTTTGAAAAACACCTAGAGGGGGGTGAATAGGTGTAATTGCTAATCTAACAATCTGTTTAAAACTAAGATGGATGAATGATGCACGATCTCTCAAAACAAGACTAAGAGCCGAATACCCCGTGAGAGGTTCTGAACTCCTTCCTCCTGATTCCCCTTGAATGGGTTAGAGGTGCGCAATGCAACCTTGTTGTATGAGAATTGATCGAACAAGGAATGAATAATATGCAATGATGAAATGCACACAAGATATATCACAAGTATCACAAACTAGAAGCAATAACACAAGGAAAGAAAACTAGATCTCAAGCAAGTAATTGAAGGCAATAGAGTGCAAGAGAAATTTAAAGCAAAATGGACACAAAGCAATCGCAAACACAAGATGTTTGTTTCGAGGTTCGAGCCACCGCTCTACTCCCCGCCTTCACCTCCGTGAAGGGTTTCCACTATGCACCGAGGACGATTACAACGGTCTACCGAAGACCCGAGCACCGAGCTCCACCACTTACAAGAACCTCTACCGAAGAGGTGTCTCCACAAGAACAAGAAGAACACAAGTAACCAAAGTGATCACAACAAGATCACTAAACTTCTTACAAACTCTTACTCTTTTACAACTTCCTTATAGATTGAGTAGGGAATTTTTGGCTCTAAGAAGTGTAGTGAGAAAACTCAGTTGTAGAGATGATTTTTGCTAGAGAACACAACTGAAAACAAGCTCAAGAAAGAATGGAAAATGGAGAGCTTAAAAAACTTTTCTTCTCTTTTAAAACTTAAGGATTTTTCTTGGTGTTTTGCAAGAGACTCTCCTCCTCTATTTATAGGGAGAGAAATAGGTTAAAAACAATTTATTTTAGGTTTATTTGACCTGAAAAAGTTCTCCAAAACCTCAGAAAAAGTCTGCAAAAATAGATTGAGAAAACAGTTTTCAGAATTGCACAAAAGAGGAAAGAGCCGTTGGGCTTTTACAGGCCTAGCGGTCGACCGCCCGGGTCGACCGTCCACTCAGCTGAAAAGAGCCGTTGGGCTCCGGTCGACCCCAGGGTCGACCGTCCTCTAAAAGAAAAACACATTTTCTACGGGCGGTCGACCCGGCGGTCGACCCAGAAAACCCGAGAGCAAGTTGGCAGACAGTCGGTCGACCCGGGCGGTCGGCCGACAGACATGCACAAGCGTGCATGTCCTGTGCAGGTGCCGGTCGACCGGCCGGTCGGCCGGTCTAGCCTGAAACAGAAAAACAGCAGAATTCTGAACTTGGGAAATTTTGTAAAAATGTTTTGAAGTAAAGAAAACTAAGTAATATGCTGGAAAGAGTATACATACATGATCTAAACATGATATTCATTTTTGTAAAACTTAGGGTCATGTATATATATATACTAAGGCATGAAACAAAAGTTTTGACCATGAAAACTTGAATACAAAAATGTGTGTGTGTGTATCCTAGAGCCAATTTTCCAAACTCAAACTTTAACAAACTATTTCTTACATTGGTTCTAAGGACTACAAGTTCTTCATGTGGGCTTCTCCATATGATCTTGAAAACTTGATTCTTGAGCCCGAATTGAGGTGACTTGAGTCAAAACGCCTTCCTTTAGGGAAGAAACCTTCTAGTTTAATTAGAACCCTGAAACACACTAAAAAACAAACATTATTAGTACAAATAACTAATATGTTTTGTAATCATCAAAACACACTAAAAACGGGTGATTGTAACCTTGGGCCAACAATCTCCCCCTTTTTGATGATGACAAAACATATAAGTTATTTAAACAAAAATGGAAGAAGAGCTTTGGAAAGCTCCCCTCAAATAATGCTATGTATAAAACATGACAATGAGTAAGATACATAAAGCATTGAAAACACAATAGTTTTGTTAAAAACTTAAATAAACAATAAACAACAAACAAACAACAAACTTATATCAACAACAAACAAACTCATACTCTTTTTCTCCCCCTTTTTGTCATACATCAAAAAGGGTTAAACAAAACAAACAAAAACAAAAGAATTTTTTCTTTAAGAATCCATAATGCAAACATTCAACTCACCACAAATAAAAGAGAATCTAGCATAATCTAATGGTTTAGTAAAAATATCGGCAAGTTGAAAATCGTAGAAACATAGTCAATATCAATATCACCTTTCTCATAATGATCTTTAAGAAAGTGATATCTAATGTCAATGTGCTTAGTTTTACTATGTTGATTTGCATTCTTTGTCATATGAATTGTACTAGTATTATCACAAAATATTTTAATATGATCAAAATGCAAATCATAGTCAAGGAGAGTATGTTTCATCCATAGAACTTGTGCACAACAAGCTCCGGCTGCAACATACTCCGCCTCGGCGGTTGAAAGGGCTACCGAATTTTGCTTTTTGGAAGACCAAGATACAAGACAATTACCTAGGAATTGACATGTTCCACTTGTGCTCTTCCTATCTACCCTACAACCCGCATAGTCGGCATCCGAAAAACTCGTCATTGAAAATTGCCCGGTTTTCGGATACCACAAACCCATTTCAATAGTGCCCTTAAGGTATCTAATTATGCGTTTAACCGCAATATATGAGACTCTTTAGGACAAGATTGAAAACGTGCACAAAGACAAACACAAAACAAATATCCGGCCTACTAGCCGTCAAATACAACAAACTACCAATCATGCTACGATAAAGCTTAATGTCTACACTTTTACCTTGTTCATCCTTGTCAAGCTTTGTGGTTGTTGCCATGGGAGTTTTGCTCACTTTAGATCCTTCAAGCCCGAACCTTTTGATTAATTCCTTTGTGTACTTGGCTTGATTGATGAAGATCCCATCCTTCCTTTGCTTGATTTGGAGTCCAAGGAAATAGTTGAGTTCCCCCATCATAGACATTTCAAATTCTTCCTTCATGCATGATTCAAAAGCTTGGCAAAGAGATTCATTAGTAGAACCAAAAATAATGTCATCAACATAAATTTGCACAATAAGAATATCATTTTCTACATATTTTGTAAACAAGGTTGTGTCAATTTTGCCTTTCTTAAAACCATTTGAAATTAAAAATGAAGAAAGTCTTTCATACCAAGCCCTAGGGCTTGTTTTAAACCATAAAGAGCTTTATCTAATTTAAACACAAAATCCGGATGTGTAGGATCAACAAACCCGGGGGTTGTTCAACATACACTTCCTCTTCAATAAAACCATTTAGAAAAGCACTTTTAACATCCATTTGAAACAATTTAAAATCTTTATATGAGGCAAATGCTAGTGTCATCCGTATGGCTTCAAGCCGTGCTACGGGTGCAAAGGTTTCTTCAAAATCGATTCCTTCGATTTGAGTGTAACCTTGGGCAACTAACCTAGCTTTATTCCTAACAACGTTACCCGATTCATCCAACTTGTTCTTAAAGATCCACTTAGTACCAATTGTTGGCCTATCGTGGGGCCTAGGAACAAGGTGCCAAACTTGGTTGCGCTCAAATTGATTGAGTTCCTCTTGCATGGCTAGCAACCAATATGAATCGGCCTCGGCTTCGAGGACGTTCTTGGGTTCAACATGAGAAATAAATGCATAATGTCCACAAAAATCATGAAGTTTAGAGCGAGTGGTTACCCCTTTAGATACTTCACCTATGACGAGGTCCTTGGGATGATGAGGATTGTATCTCCAATCCTTTGGAAGTTGTTGAGTAAGCTCCACTTCATTTGATTGAATTTCATTTCCTTGAGCCTCTTCTACTTTAGCTTTACTTCCTTCATCATCCTTTGGCTTGTCTCCCTTAGTAGGTGTATCCTCCAAGGTCACTTTCTCCAAGCCTTCATCCAATGCATCTATTTCTACAACATTCTTAACAAACAAGTTAGATTCTTCAAACTTAACATGTATAGATTCCTCAATAGTCAAAGATGATCTATTGAAGATTCTATAAGCTTTGCTAGTGTTAGAATAACCAACAAAAATAGCCTCATAAGATCTAGCATCAAATTTTCCTAGATTATCTTTTGTATTTAAAACAAAACATTTGCATCCAAAAACTTTGAAATATGAAACATTTGGTTTTCTAGAAAAGTACATTTCAAAAGAAGTTTTTGAAGTATTTTTACACAAGAAAACACGATTTGATATATAGCATGAAGTATTAACGGCCTCGGCCCACAAATAATGTGGTAGACCATATTCACTTAGCATTGTCCTAGCCATCTCTTGTAAAGTTCGATTTTTCCGTTCAACTACTCCATTTTGTTGTGGAGTTCTAGGACAAGAAAGTTCATGCTTAATTCCATGTTCTTCACAAAAAGTGGTAAAGGGTAGGTTAATGAACTCACCTCCTCTATCACTTCTTATTCTTAAAATTGAAGAATCTTTTTTTTTCAACTCTTTTCTTAAAGGTTTGAAAATGTGAAAAGGCTTGATTTTTGTGTTCAAGAAAGAAAACCCAAGTAAAACGTGAAAAGTCATCAACCAAAACAAATGCAAAACGATTCCCACTTAGACTTTTGGTTTGAGTAGGACCAAATAAATCCATATGGATCAACTCCAAAGGACGTGATGTCATGATATCCTTAATTGATTTGAAAGAAGACTTGTTTGTTTCTCAAATTGACATGCGTCACAAACTCGGTCCTTTTCAAAATTCAAGCAAGGAATACCTTTCACCATTTCCTTTGTGTTTAACCTAGATATATGGTCAAAAGAAATGTGGCCTAATCTTCTATGCCACAACCAAAAGTCATCATCGAGGGCTTTTAAACAAGTAATATTACAAGACATATTAGACATATCAATTATATAAACATTATTTTCACGAAAACCGGAAAACACACAAATATTAGAAATTCTATCAATTACTTTACAAGCTACATTATCAAAAACTACATCAAAACCTTTATCACAAAGTTGACTAACACTCAAGAGGTTATGCTTGAGGCCATCAACTAAAACAACATTCTCAATTAAAGGGGATGTACCAAGTTTGACATTACCGATACCGATGATTTTACCCTTGGCATCATCTCCGAAGGTGACGGTGCCACCTTCATGGTATCTTGATAGGGTTGCAAAGTTGTTGATGTCCCAAGTCATGTGCCTTGAGCAACCACTATCAAGATACCATAACCCTCTACGTCGTTGGGCCTTGGAAGGTACCTTGCTTGTGCTTTCATTTGCCATGAAGCACATGTTGGCGGTGTCGATTTCCTCCTCGGATTCGCTCTCGGAATCCCCTGTAGCCTTCATTGCTTTCTTCTTGTCAGGCTTCTTTGAGGTGGAGGGCTTCACTTTATCTGGGCACTTCGCAACAATGTGACCCGGTCTTTGGCAATTGAAGCAAATTATCTTTCTTTCTTCTTTACCTCCTTGCCATCTCCTTCTTCCTTGGAACTTAGCCTTGTTATAGATCCTCCGAACATTCTTGACAAGAAGTGAGAGCTCTTCGTCATCTTCTTCTTCATCATCTTCGTCGGAGTGTGTGGATTGACTCTTGAAGGCTATTGTTTTCTTCTTGGAAGGAGCCATGTCCTCCCTAGCTTTTCTCTCCATCTCATGGGTTTTGAGGTTCCCAATGAGACCTATTAGCTCCATCTCCTCCTTGTCATTGAGTTCCTTCAAGGTGGTTGCTTTGACTTCCCATGAAGGAGGAAGGGCCCGGATGATCTTCCTTACTCTTTGGTCATTGTCAATACCATCACCTAGAGAAGAAAGTCCATTAGTGATCTTTGTAAATCTTGTAACCATATCATCTATGGTTTCATTTTCTTGCATGCAAAAGTTTTCATATTGGGACCGAAGAAGGTCTATCTTAGCCCTCTTCAATTGTGAAGTCCTTCATGTTGTAACTAGCAAATGTGTCCAAATTTCATATGCGGACTTGCAACGAATAACTCTAGCTATATCATCATCATTAAGGGCTTGAAGGAGTGCATAATAAGCCCTAGCATTGGCATCAAATTCTTTAGTCTCAATTTCGGACCAAGTGGATTCATCACCGGGGGTGCACTAAAGGGTTTGGTCACGGCCTTTGCAACTCGACTTCCTAGAGATTGCAAGAAAACGGTCATCTTAACCTTCCATATGGGAAAGTTAAGTCCATCAAACTTAGGGGGTGTCTTAATACCATCGGCATCTTTACTAAGTGAGAATGAATGAAATGATTAGCAATATTAGGATCTCTCTAAGGTTGTTAAGCCAAGAGCCTAGAGTCCTAGCTCTGATACCAATTGAAAAACACATAGAGGGGGGGTGAATATAGGTGTAATTGCTAATCTAACAATCTTTTTAAAACTAAGATGGATGAATGATGCAACGATCTCTCAAAACAAGACTAAGAGCCGAATACCCCGTGAGAGGTTCTGAACTCCTTCCTCCTCATTCCCCTTGAATGGGTTAGAGGTGCGCAATGCAACCTTGTGTATGAGAATTGATCGAACAAGGAATGAATAATATGCAATGATGAAATGCACACAAGATATATCACAAGTATCACAAACTAGAAGCAATAACACAAGGAAAGAAAACTAGATCTCAAGCAAGTAATTGAAGGCAATAGAGTGCAAGAGAAATTTAAAGCAAAATGGACACAAAGCAATCGCAAACACAGATGTTTGTATCGAGGTTCGAGCCACCGTTCTACTCCCCGCCTTCACCTCCGTGAAGGGTTTCCACTATCCACCGAGGACGATTACAACGGTCTACCGAAGACCCAAGCACCGAGCTCCACCACTTACAAGAACCTCTACCGAAGAGGTGTCTCCACAAGAACAAGAAGAACACAAGTAACCAAAGTGATCACAACAAGATCACTAAACTTCTTACAAACTCTCACTTTTACAACTTCCTTATAAATTGAGTAGGGAATTTTGGCTCTAAGAAGTGTAGTGAGAAAACTCAGTTGTAGAGATGATTTTTGCTAGAGAACACAACTGAAAACAAGCTCAAGAAAGAATGGAAAATGGAGAGCTTAAAAAACTTTTCTTCTCTTTTAAAACTTAGGGATTTTTCTTGGTGTTTTGTAAGAGACTCTCCTCCTCTATTTATAGGGAGAGAAATAGGTTAAAAAACAATTTATTTTAGGTTTATTTGACCTGAAAAAGTTCTCCAAAACCTCAGAAAAAGTCTGCAAAAACAGATTGAGAAAACAGTTTTCAGAATTGCACAAAAGATGAAAGAGCCGTTGGGCTTTTGCAGGCCTGGCGGTCGACCGCCCGGGTCGACCGTCCACTCAGCTGAAAAGAGCCGTTGGGCTCCGGTCGACCCCAGGGTCGACCGTCCTCTAAAAGAAAAACACAGTTTTCTACGGGCGGTCGACCCGGCGGTCTCGACCCAGAAAACCGAGAGCAAGTTGGCAGACAGTCGGTCGACCCGGGCGGTCGGCCGACAGACATGCACAAGCGTGCATGTCCTGTGCAGGTGCCGGTCGACCGGGCCGTGCCGGCCGGTCTAGCCTGAAACAGAAAAACACAGCAGAATTCTGAACTTGGGAAATTTGTAAAAATGTTTTGAAGTAAAGAAAACTAAGTAATATGCTGGAAAGAGTATACATACATGATCTAAACATGATATTCATTTTTGTAAAACTTAGGGTCATGTATATATATACTAAGGCATGAAACAAAAGTTTTGACCATGAAAACTTGAATACAAAAATGTGTGTGTGTATCCTAGAGCCAATTTTCCAAACTCAAACTTTAACAAACTATTTCTTACATTGGTTCTAAGGACTACAAGTTCTTCAAGTGGGCTTCTCCATATGATCTTGAAAACTTGATTCTTGAGCCCGAATTGAGGTGACTTGAGTCAAAACGCCTTCCTTTAGGGAAGAAACCATCTAGTTTAATTAGAACCCTGAAACACTAAAACAACAAACATTATTAGTACAAATAACTAATATGTTTTGTAATCATCAAAACACACTAAAAACGGGTGATTGTAACCTTGGGCCAACACACTTATGATCACTTTCTCTTGATCACAAAAAACTACTCTCACAAACAAATATCCCTAGAGGATTGATATAGCAATAGATGGCTCAAGCTTGTATAAGAAAACAAGATAGATTTGTGGAGAAAAAACTCAAGAAAAACTCTTTTGAAAAAGATTAAGAAAACACTCTTGATAAACTCTCCTTTGATATGGAAGTTTTAGTCTAAAAACATATGGATAAAAACTCTAAGAGAGATGAGAAAAACTGGCTCTAAAACATCTCCAAAATCTTAACTAAAACTGGCCGAGAGAACCCCAATTTATAAGGTTCAAAAAACTAGCCGTTGGGCTCAGTTTTCTGGCTAAAATGACCTGCCTGTCGACCGGCCGGTCGACCGGCCAACGGTCTGAAAAAAATGACCTGCCTGTCGACCGGCTGGCCGACCGGCCAACGGTCATTTTTCAGACCGTTGGGGTTACCGGTCGACTGCACCCAGATCTTGACCAGTCAGTTGACAGCTCGGTTGATAGAAGCAAGAACCAGAGAGCACTGCTCCCTTGGTCAGTTGACTGCTCGATCGACCGGGGCCAAATCCAGAGAGCAAGCTCTCTGGATCGGTCGACCGCCTGATCGATTAGCCCTCAAGCCAGGGCAATGTGCACGTTCTGTGCACATCGGTCGACCACTCGGTCAATCAACCTCTGGTTCGGTAAACCGGTCGGTCGACCGGCAGAAGCCCAAGGACAAGGTTTATAAGGATAAAAGCTTGGTCTTTTAAAACCCTAACATATTATTTAAATTTCATAAAAATTCACAAAAATAAATTCATTGAAATACTTTAAAGTACAAATATGTGTGATCAAAAATCAACACATATTACAAACACGTTGAGCTATTTTTGCGATATAGAATTAAGCTTTAAACAAATACTGGTATTTTTCAAAACCAATCTTTTAAATGAAAAATTGATTCTTTCAAAACTTGTCCAAATACAAAACAAGATATTAAAACACTTTTAAGTATAGTGTGTATGGATATGATCAACACACATATAAGATGAACTATCTTTTTTTTTTGACAATAAGTTCTAAACATAATTTTGATAAATATAAAACTTAAACACATGATATAGAAACATAAAATAAGTTTTTCTAAACATTGTGAAGTAACAATGTGTATGGATGTATCAATACATATATAAACCTTGTAAACTTGTTTTATGAAATCTAATCATAAAACATAAAGATGTATACTTTGAAGCTCAAAACCAAAACAATATTTTTCAAAAACTAAAAACTATTTAACATGAAATGTTTGAAATCTTTTGTGTGTGTGTGTGTAAGTATAATGAGCTTGAGAAATCCATAACTAATCTATCCTTTATATTTTATTTAAAAATAAAGTCTTAAACACTTACAAACTTAGACTCAAGTCTTCATAAAAATCTTTTCCATCTTGACTTGGTCCAAACCTTGATCCAAAAGCTAGACTCCTCTTGACTGATGCGATCTTAAAGCACGAGCTCTTGAATCAGCACGTGCTAGCTTCAAAACTTGACTTCGAATCTTTTGTTGAAGCTAAACACCGACTAAGATCATTGTAGGGTGCCGGAAAGTTTGGTGGTCTGAGAAAGTGGTTTTAGCTGTAAAAGATTTCCTTGATTCAAGCGAAACGATTACAACCAAAAGAACTACTCTTCCCTCTTTTCCAGTTACAAGGGAGGGAGGATGTCTGAATCTTCCCTTTGTTTAAAGCTGGGTTCTTCGTGTGGCGATGGAGAGTGAATCTTGTTCTCCGTTGACGGGATGACCGTCCTGGACCGTCGGGGGTCTTCTCTTCGGTCGGTAGAAAGAGTAACTCAGCTCCGTCTACCAAAACTCTCAAAGAGGAGGTAGGCGAAGAGCGGCTAGTACTCAGTAAGCTCGCTGAAGAGTCGTGCTTCTCTCTTGATGATCCTTCTGCCTGGATTCGATCGATTTTGATGATGCCTATCTCAAAGCTCTCTCTTCAAAACTCCGATCTTCTGCCAAGCTTCGATCCTCTCAAGCCTCTATCCCTGTGTGTCTCTGTCCCTTCATAGCAAAACAGGCTATTTATAGGGATCTCAGGGGGTGAAGGTGCCTCCTGAAAACGCTCCCGAATGAGGGGCCACTACCCGCTACATGCGCGGTGACTGGCCCCGCAATCAGGGCAGTTGCAACTGAGACGCGGGCGTTGGGCCAAACGCGCTTTGAAGTTTGAGACGCGGGCGTCGAGCCAAACGCGCCTTGAGACGCGGGTTTCGGGCCTTCACGTCTGGATGCTGAGGCGAGGGCGTCGGGTCAATGCGCCTTGATGCTGAGACGCGGGCTTCGGGCCGACGCGTCTTGAGGCTGAGACGCGGGCTTCGGGCCGACGCGTCTGAACGTTGTGACGCGGGTGTAGAGCCAACGCGTCTTAATGCTGAGGCGCGAGCATCGATTTCTCGCGTCTAGAGCTTGAGACCCTGCTTCCTTAATGGCTGGTCTTTAGTCATTTTTAGACAGCCTACAGAACCCCTCCAAAGTTTCTGATATTCCGCAGTTGAATGGGACGGATTTCGGAATACTTTGGATCTTAGCCGTGTTTGCGTTTTATGACTGGACTGTTGATGCTTCGGGTTTGATCTTATCTGGAATTGGTCTTCGTGAGTGTACTGTTGAACTCTTTGAAGCCGTCAGAGTTGATCGTGTTGAGTGTCTAGATACACAGTCTAGACCTCCCCGATTGCTTTTAGTCTGTCACGGGTGCGCTTTTGGCCGCGGAAGTGGTTGGTTGTCTGTTTGCGTCAGTGTACTGTTGAACTGACTTGTAGAAGCAGGAGACTGGACGCAGGTTCCTTTTCGAAAAGCAGAAACTGCTTTAAAGACGCGACTTCTTAGCGAGACGCGATGTTTGGCCTGTTTGAGGGGATGCGGACTTTGGAGAGACGCATCTCTTGAAAGCAGACGCAATTTTCTGGGTGCATTATGATGATGCTGACGGGGCATGTCCACCGAAGAGCCGCGTACTTTGGGACGCGCACCTGTGCCATGTCATGATTACGCCGCCAGCTGGCCTGGGGAAACGGCGAGATTTCGCCTTTTGGCGCGCGGATCCCCCGGTTCATTAAATGAACTGCTCCACGTGTCAACTTCTGACTTGTGGCGGGGTCGCGACGCATGATCTTCCCTGTTTAAACAATGATTTGGCTCCACGCGTCAGGCAGCGATTCGCTGCAGCGTTTATTGGGCCAAACGCTGCGTATCTTCGCGAATCTCCGTGCCTATAAAAGGCAACAGTCGGAGAGATGTATCTTCTTCTCCGAACGAACGCATTCTCTGAGAAAAAGGACCTTCTCTGTTCAACTATTCATCTCCTCGCTCGGATTTCTTGATCTTCAATGGCTCCCAAGACAAAACCGACTGCATCGACCTCAAGGGCGACCGTCGCCGAAGCTGAGAGAGATGCTTCCTCTGCGCAGGAGGAGGGTTTTCCGAGGTAAAAATGCACCTTCGGTGTGGGTTCCGCCATTAAAACATGCTCATAGAACCCTAAGGACTTTTAACACAAGATCGTGTTTGATTCTCGGACGCTGTCCTTGAGATGATAACCGGGGCGCGGGCCTGATGATCCGACGCTGGTGAACTCTGCACTCTGGGTCCTTCACTTAGAATATTTCTAATTGTGAAGGTCTCTGGACGCGATTTGTAGAACGCGGATTTGATCCATGCGTTCTGTGCCGCGTTTTGTGCCATCAGGCGCTGGTGTCCGAGTCCAAGCACTTTGAAATTTCACAAGTCTTGGTTTGCAGAACGCGGATTTGATCCTTGCGTTCTGTGTCTTCAACCGCCGATTTTGTAGAATCTGGCGTTTGAGTCCAAGTACTTCGAATTTTCATAAGCAGCTTTGCAGGTCTGGACGCGGATTCGAAAAATTCCTGCGTCCAGTATCTTTCTGCGTTTTGGTGCAAGTTCGCAGGTCTGGACGCGGATGATAACTCCTGCGTCCAATGTCTCGGCTGCGTTTTGAATTATGAACACTTAGCGTCTTCCCTTATTTTTGGCAAAGTATCTGACCAAGTGTCTTTTTCTTTTGCAGTGCCGCATGTTTCAGGTTCACTTGCCAAGATGCACCATTTCGGCCGCGTGGGTGGTGCCGACCGGGGCTTGACCTTTGTGCAAAGAATGAGTGTCCCCGTGACTGCTGACCAGTTGCTGGATCGCAGGCTCTCTAATGTTAACAGGAGAACCTTCCGGGCACTTATGACCGATGCCGCGCTCAAAACGGATGACGGTGTCAGGTTGGAGAAGCCTGCCTTCTTCTTTGGGGATCATATCTATGACGATGGCCGTCGTGTGTCTGAGGGGACTTATAAATGGCTCCGTGAGATAAAGGGCGGAAGATTCTTTCTCCAGACATGGAGAGGATGTTCCCGATGTCCTACTTTCAACACATGTCTGTTCCCCGAAAGATGGAATGGGACATTTCCCAGTATATCCCTGAGATCGCCCTTGGTGACTTGGCCTCCAAAAGGTAGACCGCCATGATAGTCATGACGGGTCAGTTGTCGGACTGTTCCCTGCGTCGTCCAAGCCTGAAATCCCAATTGGAGAGATCCCGGAGCTTGCTACCACCTTCCTCAATTCCTTCATAGAAGCAGGGGGTGACTATCCTGTCGACTTCCGTACGTATGGATGGGTCCATTCTCCAGAGAATTACTGGTGGGGTAGGATGTGGTGGTTTTGTCCTTACCAATCTTGAGGGGCCACTGAAGCGTGTGGGGCTGTACCCAGCAGTCAGGGCCGTGCAGTGGGGGTCCCGATGAGTTCCCATAACTTCTTTGGGATTCTGGAGCGCTACAATCCTCGGACGGGGACATTCTTTACTCCGGTTGGAGAGATGGGCCTTGCCCTACACGAATTGTATGAGGTCTCCGGGTTGTCGTCAGGGGATATTCCTTACGAGGAATTTGTCCCAACCACCAGGGAGCTGCGCCTTTTGGAAAAAGAATCTCCTCAAGTGTACGAGACCTACTGGGAGGTGATGTGCCATTTCTACATCTGCGGTCAGACAACTGCTGGAGGTCAGGAGGCGTCAAGCAACTATCCTGGGCTGATTATTTGTTTAATAATGTCAGCAATAAAGATCTCCCAGTAATCCGACTAGCTCCTAGTTCTGGTGGGGAAGTTGAAGACAGGATCGACGCAGCTTCTGACAAGTTCTACACCACGGAGTCGAACGAGGACGGCTTCGACCCTGACTTGGTCTTTAAGAGCTTTCACCATCAAGCCCGGACCCCTATTTCTGATCAGGCGCTGTTGGCGGGCTTCCTGATGTTGTGGCTGAAGAGGTGTGTGGTGCCCACGCTACCACATGAAGTTATTGTGGCAGATGTGGTGTACCCGGCGGTACTCTTGGCTCATGGCCACCCCATAGCCCTTCTTCCCGCCGTGGTGGCTGGTATTCAAAGCGGGCTGCGGGACCGGGCTATTATGGAGGCTGAGAGGACGCGCCAGCGTGAGATTCACCGCCTTAGGGAACAAATCCGTTCCTTGGCGAACCAGGACATTTAGCCTTCTTTTCTTCTTTCTTTTTTTTGTAAAGAAAAGGGACACTCTATTTATTAAGAGTGTTTGTATCCACTTCTATCATTTTTTGATATAATAGAAGTTTTCTTGAAGCTTTTGTCCCAATTTCTTTGTCCTGTTGTGGATGAGTCCAACTCTTGATCACTAGCTGTGATTACTGAACTTAGGTAGGGCTAAGTTCTTTAATGAGACGCGGTTTTGGCGAGACGCGGCATTAATCCCACAGGGTGAGACGCGGTCATCAGTCTACCGGAACTTGGATTTCACTAAGTCCTTTTACTGAGACACAGCGTCAATCATAAGTGAGACGCGGTCATCATTTCATAAGAACTTAGATTCTACCAAGTCCTTTTGATGAGACGCGGCGTCAATCACAAAGTGAGACGCGGTCATCATTTCATAAGAACTTAGATTCTACCAAGTCCTTTTGATGAGACGCGGTCAATCACAAATCGGAACGCGGTCTTCTTGATGAGATGCGGCGTCAATCAAAAGATGAGACACGGCATTGATCCGTAAAGTAAGACGCGGCTGTCAGTCCCTGAGACGCAGCGTCAATCACAAGGTGAGACGCAGCTTTGAATAACGCAAAATCTGTCTTGCGCGGATCGGGCAGACGCAAGAGATGCAGCCTTGTCTCTGAAGGGACGCGGTTTTCCATCTGCGTCTAATGTGATCTGACTCAAGATTTTAGGAGATCTTTGCTCGTCAGTCTTCACTGTCGATGGGATTCCGAGTCATCCGTTGATTCCCAAGGCAGTTATCCACGCGTCAACTCCTTATTGGACTCAGGAGTTACTGCCCTTGGACGCAAAACCGATGCGGGCGGTTTGAAAACCGGCGCTTGCGACGGTTCCCAAAGCGGCGTTCCACGTGTCAATCCTTCACTGGGCCTTGACAATCGTGCGTGGGCGGTTCCAATTAACGCCTCATTAATGGCAGTTATTAGGGCCTGCCTATAAATAGGGTGCGCTCCCCTTCTATAATCCAAGCTTGGATCATTTCTCTTTGGTGGATTACTCTGAGAAGTCCCACCTTCTTCAGAAAAGAGTTTCTTGATAGGGACTCCGTCTGCATGGACGAAGGTAATTCCGAGGATGAAGATGACCCAGAGCTCTCACGCTTCGGTTTGGTCTCTTCAAGAAGAACCCCTCTCGGATCATCTGGACGCCTGCATTTGGGTGCAGAGAGGCCAACTCTGGCCAGAGGTCTCTGCTGGTATGTCCCCGATGATGTGTATAGCCTGAACTTCGGCATGATGATCTGAATGAAGTCCCGGTGCATTCCTCCTCTGGAAATTTGTGCCAGTGACTTCTCTGAATGCAGGCGCTTGACGCTGGCTTTGCCCATTGCGTTTTACTGCCTTAGCGCGTTTCAGACCTGAATCTTGCAACTCCTGTTCACCAACAGAGAGACGGCAATTTTTGGCGTTCTGAAATTCTCTGCGTCTGGTGCATTAGCGCGGTGGTACAAACTGAGGCCGCGTTTGAATCCTATGCGTGGCGCAGTTTGACTTGCGTCTGTTTGACTGTGCGGGTCATTCCCGCGTCTGAAGTCTTGAATGGCTGCCGCGTTCTGTTACTCAGTTTCCTTTATAGAAAATGTACTGAGTTCCAGATTTTCTGACTCTCTTGCTTATTCTTTGCAGTAGGCTTGCTTGTCCTTTTTCAGGTTTTGCTGGGCCCCAGGAAGAATATACCGGCTGGCGAACTTGCTCCACGTTCGTTTGTGAGAGATTAAATTATGGTCCTCGTCGTTTGTGAGAGATTAAATTATATCTCTGACGAGGACCCAACCCTCGCCAAGGTCTCTTCAGATCTGGTGCAAGAGATGGATAGGCCGAGTGTCGGCGAGGGTGGTCCGGCGGTTACGGTGGCGGAGAAGATCCTCTTCCTCTCCCAACTCCAGAAGTGACATCGAGGACATTCCGTTGGATGGCCTGCTGGGGAAAGGGATGGTGATGAATGCAGGACTCTCTTGCTGCCGCTGGACCGAGTGGAGGGTGGCATCTTTGTGAGACTCCGAAACTTCTGCTCTCACCCCAAGAGTGACTCCATGTTTGTTGGATGATCTGCTAGGGAAAGAGACGCGCCTGAACGAAGGGTTGCAGGACCTTCTGTTGCCACCGGACCTCAAGAAACACCATTGCTCTCGGCTTGGTCAGCTAGGGCGCTTTCGAAGTTGGCGTCATGCATCAAAGTGTGCAACCGGTTCCAACAGTCGCCATTTCTTCAGACATCATGCACTTAGGATCAGATGCGGCTTCAAGGAGTGAGTACGGCCTCAGAGAGAGAGAGGGACTTCTTTGTACTCCTTAATTGTAACACTCAATCTTATTGTATAAGAGAGCGTTTTGAGAGCATTTTGTATCACTTTCATGTGTTTGGATATGAATAAAAGTGACACTTTTCTTTTTGCCTCTTTCTGTTGTCTTGAACGTTTTGTTTTAGAAGCAAAAGAATGATTTTGGTAGACCTCCACTTTATAAAAGAAAGTGACAAGTAGAGCGCGTACCCCCAGTGAAGGTGAATTTTTATCAAGGATTTGGGGATTAACTTGATTTAAGATCAGCTGGGGATTTTGATAGAAGCATTGTTTATCGGTGTAATGTAACCAACAATGCCTCCAAAATGAATTTGATACTCGGTTGGGGAGAATATCAAATGAAACTAGACTCGTGGGGAATCTAGTAAGATTTTTACCGCTAGAGGTGTGATATTAACTTAACGGTTTAGAAGTAGTCTTGTCAGAAGTGTAATATTAACTTGACAAGGACGTGAGTTAGAGGTGTGATATTAACCTAATCATCAGCATCTCAGTTTTATTTGGGAAAACTGAGGGTGTCACTGTCATAGGTGTGATGTTTAACTTAACAGTGATAGAAATGCTAGAGGTGTAATGTTGAACTTGGCATTAGTCGTCTCGGCTTAAAGAAGTCGAGGAAAGGTCATAGCCATAGGTGTATTGTTGAACTTAGCAATGACTCGGATGCTAGAAGTGTAGTGTTAACTTGGCATCGTCCATTTCAGCTTCGATGGAAGTCTGAAGAAAGGTGACTATCAGAGGTGTGATATTAACTTGACAGGCACTCGATGTACTGCTTAGAGGTGTAATGTTAACTAAACAGTAGTTTGTCAGAGGTGTGATTAACTTGACAAGGATTTGCTTGCGATAGGAGCAATTTGAGGACCTGTCATTCTATTGATGAGAATTGACAAGTGAAATTTGAGGTGCCAGAGGTATAGTGTTAACTTGGCAAATTTGAGAGTTTGTTACTCTATGCAGAGTTAACAAGCCAGGTTTGTACTCGACAAAGAGTATTCATTACAGAGGTATAGTGTTAACATGGTAATGATTGCATTTTGTGGTCCTACCATTCTATGGATGAGAATTGGTAAGGATTTTTGGAGGGAAGAGTGGAATCAAATCCACTTAGGATTTTTAGCAAATCCTCAGCTGTCAACGGGTTTGTCATGCCTTTACCAACTACCGTTTGAGTTGGGCTAGCCATGCTATTCCCCTCAGCATGATGAGTTGTCGAAGACTTATGTTGGACTTAAAAGCCAACATTTTCTTCTATCCTTAGCCGTCGGAGGCGTCGGATCAAATGGGAACGTGTCCCTTAGGATTTTTAGCAAATCCTCAGCTGTCAACGGGTTTGTCATGCCTTTACCACTACCGTTTGAGTTGGGCTAGCCATGCTATTCCCCTCAGCATGATGAGTTGTCGAAGACTTATGTTGGACTTAAAAGCCAACATTTTCTTCTATCCTTAGCCGTCAAGGGCGTCGGATGTTTGATCAGAGGTGTATTTTTAACTTGATCGGTGGAAGAATGCCATCTAGGATAGTATTTCTTCAGGAATTTGCCATTGATTGGCATCATGAGTGTATCGCCATTTGAGGTTATGAGGCGATACGATCCATTTGAGTAGACTGACTCTACCACAAATGGTCCTTCCCTTGGGTTGGAATTTTCCTTTCGTCTTGTGTGTCATGACCATGGGTCTTCGGACGGCTAAGACGAGGTCGCCTTTCTTGAAAGTTCGGATTTGACTTTCTTGTTGAAGGCTCTGGTGATACGAGCTTGGTAAAGCTCGATTTGTTGTTGGGCCTGCAGACGCTTGTCGTCCAAGGCTTCCAATTCTTGGAGTCGCTGTCGATGCTTCTCCTCTGTTGTCATTTCCGCTGTCAAGGCGACGCGAAGAGATGGAATTTGGATTTCCAGTGGAAGGACGGCTTCGCATCCGTACACCAAGGAAAATGGCGTGGCTTTAGTTGGGGTTCGCACAGTCGTGCGATAGGCCATAAGCATTCGCCCAACTTATCGTCCCAGTCTCGTTGACTTTTCGAGACGAATTTCTTGAGAAGCTTGCCAATAGTCTTATTGAAAGCTTCTGCGAGGCCGTTAGCGGGCGGATAGTATGCCGTTGATGACACACTCTGGATTCTGAACTTGGCGCAGAATCTCTGAAAAGCCTGGCTGATGAACTGGGGTCCATTGTCATGGACAATCCGCCGAGGCACACCGAAGCGGTAAATAACGTGATGTTTCACGAACTTGATCACGTTAGAAGATTCACCTCTTTCAAAGGGATAGCTTCGGCCCATTTTGAGAAGTAATCGGTTATCGCTAGGATGAACCGATGTCCCTTTGATGATGGTGGCTGATAGGACCAACCACGTCCATCCCCCACATTCGAACGGCCAGGTAGAGGTCGTAGAGGTGGAGGTATCCTGGTGCTTGATGGATGAAATCGCCATGTATTTGACAGGCGTGACATCTTTTGGCATAGGCAAACAGCATCGGCAACCATCTTGGGCCAGTAGTAACGCAATCTTTGGAGTCGGTTTGCCAGCTTCGGCCAGGTTGATGAGCTCCACACGTACCATCGTGGGCTTCTTTCAACACTTCGTGGGCCTCTTTTGATGAGGGCACCGGAGCAGGATCCCATCATGCGATCTACGATACAATGTTCGTGAAATCGCATTGTAGTAGAATTTGGAGGCTTTCCTTCGGATGGCAGCCGCCTCCCTGGTGTCTTCGGGCAAGATGCCGTATAAGACAAAATCATGTAGGGGAATCGCCAGTCTTTAAGCTCTGAATCGGTTGACACTTCAAGTGTTGTTCCTTACCGCGACGATCTCCCGTTGACCTCTGGTAGTCTCCGAGGGGACTTTTTGGGCAGTATAGGTCGTGGCTATAGACGAATACCTTCTCCATTGCTCCAGCTGGAAGAGCTAATGAGGCAGCAAGGGATGCAAGTGCGTCTGCATGCGCATTTTGCTTGCGCGGTACGTGGTCGATGTAGAAGTTTGAAAACCTCTCGGCCATGTGGATTGTCGCGTTGTAGTAGGGTACTAGATCTTCATGCCTGACCTCATACTCTCCGCGAACTTGGCTGATGATGAGTTTAGAATCACCGTATGCCTCGAGATTTTTAACGCCAATCTCATCGGCGAATTGCATCCCAATCAAAAGAGCGTTGTATTCCGCCACATTGTTGGAACAGGGCTCGTTAACGAGATAGCTCGGGGAATCACGTAATTTTGTGGGGAGACGAGTACCACTCCTACCCCCGCTACTGTGTGTCCTTCGGGCTTGCCCTTGATGCACCGTCGAAGAAAGTTGCCATACTTGACTTTCGAACGACGTCTGAGCTAGGCAGACTTCGGCGACTCATCTGGGAGATCCTCGTAGAGTTTGGCTGCCCTGGGATCTGGGTGTTCAGCTAGGAAGTCCGCCACCGCTTGTCCTTTAATGGCTTTTTGTGGCAGAAAAATGCATCTCATATTGGTAGCAATATGGCCCATTTTGCCAGCCGGCCATTTAGTGAAGAAGGCTTTGTCATGAGTAACCTCAGGGGTTGACTTTGGATATGACATTTATGGTTTGGCCCACCAGATAGTGTCGCATTTTCTGAATGGCGAACACCAGTGCAAACATTCCTTCTCGATCGGGTTGTGTCCGATGTTCGGCTCCGATCATCGTTCTACTTAGGTAGTAGATTGCTTGTTCTCGCCCCTGGTCATCATTCTGAGCTAGTAGAGCGCTCCAAAGAATGATCATTGATGGACGTACACCAGGAAAGGCTTTCCGGATACCGGAGCTGCCAGGACTGGTGGTTGGGTGAGGTAGTGCTTGATCTCCCTCAAATGCTTGCTGGCAAGCGTCGTCCCAAATGAACGAAACGCCCTTTCATCAGCTTAGCGAAGGGTTGGCATCTCCCGGAGAGATTTGGAAATGAATCTGCGGATGTATGCCAATCGTCCTTGTAATCCTCTGAGCTCCTTGAGGCTTCTGGGGGGTTGCATCTCTTG
This sequence comes from Agave tequilana, assembly GCA_038442645.1. NCBI lineage: Eukaryota > Viridiplantae > Streptophyta > Magnoliopsida > Asparagales > Asparagaceae > Agave > Agave tequilana. The sequence continues at coordinate 96,914 of JAVJIF010018586.1, forward strand.
GATAGCACGGACTTTCTCCGGATCCAAATGGATTCCTGTGGAAGTCACAACAAACCCTAGGAATTTGCCACTGGCTACCCCAGGAAGGACTTGGGGGGTTCATCTTCAATTGATGAGCCCGCATGATGTCGAAGACCACCCTCAGGTCTGC